>KZ506272.1:245337-274691 GCA_002844005.1 Limosa lapponica baueri | reverse complement strand
TCTTGTTATTGGATACCATTAAATGGAAATGGTACTGAGGTCCCAGATTCTCTTTAACCAGGTCATTATATCCCAGTATCCCGGGCTGTGTCTGATCTGAGTAATGCGATGCTCCTGGGCTAAACTTCCCAGTGCAGTTTCCATGGAATACTGTTTTCCTTATGTCTGATTTATCACTGAGTGTCAGGGATGCTGCAGTCCCTTGATGTTCATTGGCAGGATCAGCGTGGTGGGAGGAAGACAGATTTCTTAGCAAATAAGGCCTAATGTAGTATACGACTTTTTAAAAAGCTAGCAGATTACAGCATGTTAATTTAGAAAAACATGCATGATCCTTGGCTTCCTATAGGAAGAGGGCAATAGGAAATGTGCTAAGATGACAGGTACTTTTTCAACAAGTAAATAAAGTGATTGAAATAGGTCACTTATGCAAGGAAGGAATTAGACTTTCGAAGCACTTTTCTTCTAATTGTGAGTTGTGTAATGATATGTAACGAGTGCATCTTTTAAAAAAATACACGGGGCTAAGACTTGCTCCAAGCTAGTATATTTTTATAAAAGAACACACACCGGTGATGTGATTCCTCCCCAAATGCTATTTTTTCCTGAAAGATGTTTGCATCTACCACCTTTCCAGTGAAATTTTTCTTTCTTTTGCTTATTATTAATACACTAGTGATTGGATTAAACAAACCTGAGTGAAGCAAGCTGCTGCTTCTAGCTATAGAAGCATGGCTAGAGGTATTTCTAATTATTGTTTTATATACAGTTACCATGGAGACTTGTGTATGAGTCTTAATTTGGCGTGATCGGTGTATGAATTTTAGGATTTTAGAGAGGCTTGCCTGGGCACAGGCAGGGCTGAGGGACTTTGGTTAGGACCAAAGCAGAGGGGATGCTGAGCCCATGGACCTGGGACATGGACAGGCAATGTCAGGGCTCAGGCAGGGACCAAGGCCGAGTGCCTGAGCTGAAAAGCATCTCCCAGGTGAGGGGGTGGAAGCCCCAGTGGGATCATTGCAGCCCCTTCTCACCCAGCTCTTTCCCTAGGGCTGATCCCAGGTTACAGCTGCACCACATCAGAGCTGCCCGTGAGTACAGGCAGCCAAACCCCGTTTTGGGGAATGGATACGGCCACAGAGCCCTGACATGTCTCTGGTTTTGCTTACGCAAGAGCTGAAGCCTGCATGTGGTGTCAGCAGCCACTTTTGTACCCTTAGGCTTTTAAACTCTCATGCTCTGCTCGAGCGAGAGCTGGCCATCCTTTCCTCCCTCCCTCTCCCCTCTGGGAAAGAAGATGTCTATTGCCATAGGCAAACTGAAAAATCCAAACTAAAATAAAATCTGAGCTTTGGGGATAGTCAACAATATGTGCCTTGTTGGAAGGAAGGGATCTGGGATGGGTCTGGAGGTGGCTGGATTTTGTAAGATGGAAAGATCTTGATTGAGGTGGAGAAGGAAAGGAGGAAAACCTGTGGGCAGGAAAGTGGAAATAAACTGCCTGCCAGGGAAGAAGGTGGTGACTCCTTGGAGGGTTTGCCTGAAGATCCCAGATGACTGAGGTGGTGAGGGATGGCGATGGGTGGGCAGGCCCAGGTGGGTCTGGTCCCTCCCCACCTGTGCAGTCTTCAAACAGCAGCAGTGAGTGATTTGTGGCTGGATCCAAGACCTGTGTGGCAGTCTGATCCCACAGACTTCTGGAGGAGATGATTTGGTGGGCATGCTGGGCTGCCTGTTTGGTGGTTGTGCTGTCTGGAGGCATCGCTGCTGCCCCTGGGGTGGTTGTTGCAGCTGGGCTGAGAGAATCAGTCTTTGCAAAAGGATAAGGGGGAAATAAACAGTCTGTCTTCAGGCAGCATGAAGGGCATCCCTGAAACAAAAGAAAGAGGCACAAGGTGTTTCGGGACCTGAGCATTTTGGTGAATAACGGATTTATTGTTTTGGAGCTGCTGCCACCTCACCCCTATGAAAACCAAAAACCTATCATCTGGAGAATGTAATTCCTTTCCAATGTAGAGATATTTTTTTTCCCACTATTTTTCAGCAGAAGGAAAGCCTGAAAGAGATCACTTCAGCTGTTGTTCATATCACTGAATCCAAAATTAAAGTCTTTGCTTCCACTTTAAAAGCTTACTGCCTTGCCATAATTTAGAAGTAAATTTTAAAGTGGAAACTGCCATTGTGAACCAGGTCAGGTTGGCTTTGTAATTAATAAAATGAGACATTACATCCTAGAAATGCTGAAATTAAATGTTCTGACACTCAGCCATTTGGGGTGACTGATTTTTATGGTTTTTTTTCTCTCCTACTCTTAATTCCTTTTGCAGTTGTACTTATTGAAATCTTTCTACATACTCTAACTGGACTGTAACACATCGGTCTTTTGAGTGCCCAAATAGTGGAGCGTTACTTATAACATACGACAAAGGTATCTTTGTTTCTCACTTGTTACTGATTACACAGGACAAAACAGCTGAAGTTCCCAAAACTGGGCAAATTTGGTTCCTACTTATGACCATACTGTGTAGTCACTCCGTATTTACAATCCTTAAATGATACTACAATTTGAGCTTTTGAAACTGTGCTTTGGTCTCTCTGCCTTTAACAGAGAAGGAGAGAAAAATCAGGTGAAAGTGATGCTATTAATGTAAAAGTCCATCAAGCAGTAGTGAAGAACCATAGCAATTATTTTCCAAGTAAAAGAAGAGAGAATTTAGCAGTAGGATAGTGCCATAGTACTTTGGCGCTGTATACAAAAACAGAAAAAAAGGAAATAAAACAGCCCAAGACAGGAAGATGGATGATGAAAGATTCTAGGACTTGCTCAGAGATATTTTTCATTAACAAAATTAGTAATCCATTCAAAGTAGACTTGATCATTTATTAACAGGAAAGAATGGTTTTATAGTTGAATAAAAAGTCCCATGAGTTTCATGATCTCAGGTTAATTACTTAATCTCTCTGTGTCCCATGTATTCCCTTTGTGCTCAAAAGAGATTTCATTAAAACTTTATAATCTCTGTGGTAGAGATAATATTTACCTGCTTTGAAGAAATGCTCTAGAACTACATTAACCATTTTGTAAATAGATTTGAGACTACTGAGGAAGAAGTGTTATGATCAGCTCTGCCAAACTCACTATTGACTTTAAGAAATCTAATGGCTTTTTTTTTGAGGAAGTTCATTTCTAGGGAAGATTGAGCTGGGCACTTGAAATTCTTAGTCTTAATTCATGAGTGGCTCCTAAATATTGTTACATGCATTATGAAGTTGTTATCTGCTTCCCACCTATAAATTCATTTAGGAAATGCCTGAAAATTTGCGCTAGCATATTGGTGACCAGAAATGACATGAATTCACTGTGGTAAATTTATCACATCTACAAAAAGCAAATTTGGAATTGATACAAAATACTAGTAAATATGCTGCAATGGGAAATGCAGATGTGGCAGAGGGAGAGGAACATTTAGATACCTTCCAGATGCAAACTGTCATGCTACTGAGACCTTCCCAAACGTGTTCGGATAAAGGTGTGCCAGAAATGGTGACAGAGAAGGATGGGAGAGACCAACAGAAGGCAAATACTCTTTTAAGGCTTTTGGAAAAGAAAATTACTGCATAAGGAACGTAGGAAAAAAAGAATAGCACAAGCCTCAAGGAGCTGGATACCTTGCTTGAAGGCTGCTTTAGAGTGAGCAGGGTGGTACTGATCCAGTTGGCCTCTTCATCGGCAGGCCTGCAAGTGTGGGCTTGGAGTGGGTGCATGGCTTTGTCTGGGAGGGGGAAGGAGATCGGGGCAGAACAAAGACTGTGAAAATAGCTAAAAAAAACCCAGCCCTGGAAAAGAAAGCCCTGAAAGTATGTCTGGCAGCATCCACCCCATGGCGACAACAGTGTTATAAACTACAGCCTAATAAGCAGTGTTGGATCTTCCATGATTCCATGGATCTTCATCTTCCAAGATGAAGAAGAATGATCTTGAAAAGTCATGTTGACGTGGTAGCCCCGCTCTCCATCGCAAGCCAAGTATTGGGATAGGCAATGGGGAGAGTAGGGAGAAACGTGAGCAGCAAGAGAGTCCAGACCAGTTTTATCAGAGCAGATACTACCCCAGGCAAGTGTCTGGTTTGGGGGTTGGCTTTTTTTGGCAGAATGGGGAAGATGGTTGGTACCCAGGGGAAACACGTGTTGCCCTCCTCTCCCATGCCACCAGCAGCACAACCATTTGTACGCCCTGCCTGGTCGGATGGAGAGTGACCAAAAGAAGAAGAGGTGCCGAGTTTGGTGCAGAGGGAGCAGAAGCAGCTGCCCCACTAACTGGCCACAGGCAGCACAGGCACACGTGTGCACGCTGCCAGGGCACGGCAGCCCATCCCGTGCCCAGCGATGCCGCATTGTGGGGATTTGTTGGAGTCTCTGGAATTTGATTCACTTGTTCAAATTCATCCTTAGGATAAATCCACCAGCCTCAGCCGGGTTATGTAAGAGCCGAGCTTGGCTGGGCATCTGAGGAAATCTCGCTCACAGAAGTAATTCAGACTGGCTTTTATATGAGCAGTTTGCAGCTTCTTGTTGATTGAAAGTTGGCTGAGAAACTGTAAACAATGTGTAGTGATTAACAGCAGTGAATCAAGCCACAAGGAACGGGCAAAGGGACTGGAGTTGCGTCTTCCTTTACATCTTCAATTGTAATTAAAACCAAACATTTCAAGGCTTATAAAGTCAAACTTCCACACGATCATCAGTAGGTATTGCATTCCCCTACTAACGGAATAATGAAAAGATGAAAATGTGGCCCAAAAATTAAACAGGATTTATGTCTGAAAACAGTAAACTGGAACCTGGGGAAAAAAGTTTGAAATGTTTATTCTGGGAGAGAGAGAAGACTTAGAAATGTACCATTCACCCAGCACCTCCTTGCAGGGACAACAGGAGTCTGCAAACTAATGCTGACAAAAATCCAACGTAATTTTGGATTTATTTTTATACACACCCCTCATATGGAAACAAGTGGACTTTTATCTGCAGGACTGTGAGAGGCCTTTTGTACTAACACAGGTGAATGGACCCTACCTCGGGTATCAGACCTTCCTTGCACACTGCTGGCTAGCTGAATATGAAATATTTCACTCACAGTACCTTTGGTTTCATAAACATCAGCAGGTAAAATTAAGGCAAGTTCTGGGAGATCTTTGCCTAAATCAGGATAAGCAGCTTGGGAAGCCAATGCATCATTCCTGGTCCACCTTCCCTGGCAGTCAGCCGTGTTTCCAGGCCCCATGCCCAGGGACCAGAACGATGGGCATCCACTCACCCCTAAACACTCCTCAGGTGTTCCCTGCAATGAGGTCTGGCAGTGCTCAAGCAGGTTCCTGAGACATTAGAATGTGTAGCCTGCCCTGAGGCGAGAAACCTCACTGCTCCTGTGGTCTGTAGCTGCAGGACAGGAAGCCTGAAGTCCTGCCTCTAGCTAGGCATGGCCTCTGCCTCTTCAGATCATAGAATAGTTTGGGTTGGAAGGGACCTTTAAAGGTCATCTAGTCCAACCTGCCATGCAATTAGCAGGGACATCTTCAACTAGATTAGGTTGCTCAAAGCTCCAGCTAATCTGACCTTGAATGTTTCCAGGGATGGGGCATCTATCACCACTCTGGGCAACCAGGGCTTCCAGGCTTCTTGACATGTTTTGGCTTTGAGACTGAACATGCTAGGGTGTGCTACCAACACCTGTGTGTCTTAGGCAAGTCCTCTGCTCAGCCTGTCACAGCGCAGTTACTTGCTGTGCTGGCTGGCTCCCAGATAGCTTGTGAAGGCTTTCTCAGAATTCTTGATTTGAAGGAAAGATGGAATTTTTTAACTGTGGTTAAAAAATTGACATACTATGAATTGGATAAAATACACGTTAGTGGACTCCCAGAGGAACCACCATTTGGTTTTGGGCATCTCGTACTTGGGAGGTACAGATAAGCTGGTGGGGGGCTTTTGCTGTGAGGCTGGTAAAGCACTGGCACCAGCTGCCCAGGGAGGTTGTGGAGCCTCCATCCTTGGAAAACCCAAAATCCAGCTGGACACGGTCCTGGGCAACCTGTTCCACCTGATCCTGTTTGAGTAGGCGGATTGCAGTCAAGACCTCCAGAGGTGCACACCAGCATCAGTGACTCTGGGAGTCAGGAGTGGCTGTAAAAAGGCTGATTTCTGTAGAAAGACTAAAAGCTTCTCTTTGACCACTGGCTTTATTAGCTGCATGCTTAGGGATGGGAGCTCCCTGACTAGAGGGGAAGGGTGCTTGGTGCATGTCCTTTAGCTGGCTGGCTTTCCCCAGCTAAGGAGAAGACAGCTTGGACTAGAGCAGGAATACCTGTGTGCTGCACAAACAAGGGCTGCAGGAGAGTTCTGCTGCTCAGTGGGTGAGCCGGCGTTTCCTGGCATGTTTTCTGCCACCCGGACTGCATGTCCCTCGCCACAGGTAAACCGTGACGTCCCATTGCACAACCCTGAATGAGTTTATTTCAAAAACGACTTGTGAAAGGTCAAAATTAAAATGGAAAGTAAAGGGTAAAGATGGCAGAAATCCAAATGCTTATTCCTGGCTGCTGGGAGTGGGTGGAAGCTTGTCCTCTGAGCCACGCCGCTTCGTGACTTCAGTGCCTGCGTTTTCTCTAGACATCTGGTACCCGGCTTGTAACTTGACGTGGTGCTGCAGCACACGCTTCATGCACCTATTATCTGCCTCTTTTTCTTCCCCCTTCCCAGGGTGAAATACATCCCTACCTTTCCGTGTCATCGCAGTGGATGGAAATCCACAGCCACCCGCAAAGGCCACCCATGCAGCAGCGTAAGGCAGGAGGTGAAGTGCCGGTACTTATCCAGCCCCTGCGAGGAGGTTTCGGTTGCTGACTGCTGTTGGCAAAGGAGGGATGTACAGCAGGAGATGGTGGAGAAGACATTTCCTGATTCAAAAACACGTAGGAGGCACATTGGTGTCACCACTTGCATGCCTTGCGCCCGCCTTGCAGTGCAGTTCCCTTGGTGAGTGCAGGAGATGGCCGTGGTCCCTCGGGGTTTGTCTTGACATAAGTCAAGGCAAGTAGGGTAAGTGTGGGAGGTTGGCAGCCTCCTCTTCAACAGCGACTTCTGTGGCTGCTGCTGATTCCAGATATTTTATTTTCAAACCACACCCCTGCCCTCTCTCCTGCTTTCAGTTGCTGAATCTGTCCCCAGCCACAACTGTCACCCTTAGTGCCCCTGATTTCTCCTCTGTGTTCACAGGGTGGAGAGACCAGACGAAGAAAGTGTTGAGAAGACAGACATTGCAGGGAGGCTCAGAGGGCTGGAGAATGACGCTGGTAAAGGAGATGAGGAGCTGGGAGGGGGGTTTTGGAGGTAAAGAAGGAGAAGATGGGGACCAGGAGGGAGGAGGACAGGGAGACGGAGGGGTGGATTTGTGCAGCTAAGTCAGGGAGCCAGTGAGGGCAGGAGAGGAGAGCTGGTGCAGGCTTTGACTGCTGGTGAGGCAAGGCCAGGAGATGGGATGGGATGGGATGGGCAACTTAATGCTATAGGGACAAAAATTAGAAGAGTGTCTTAAGTACCAAAGATATTTTTGGTGGGCATGCCCTGAGCCTGTGGACATCCCACCTTGGCCGCTGCTGGGAGAAAGAGCAGATGGAGATGAACACAGTCCCGGCAAGCTCCTTGGCATGTGTTTTCCCTTTCCCTGTGTTGGTACACCTTCCTCATTGTCCCTAGTGGGGTTCAGGGAGCAGGTCCTTCTTGTGCACCCCCGGGCAGCCCCCGCAGAGGTGCTGGGGGGTGCTCAGCAATGCTCTGCTCTGCCCCTGCCTGGCCTGCTGCTGCTGCACAGGCACTGCTGCCACGCTGCCGCAGCAGCGCCGGTCCAGAGCATAAACAGCCACATCAAATCTTGATAAATTAAAAGGAGAAGGGGTTTTCAAACAACACAATTATATAAATGTTGTAAAATGAGCTTTAATGTTGTGGTTCTGTGACCCCCAGAATGGATTAAGCAAATTGCTTTTACACCCACCCGTGGAACGAGACTTGATTAGTTACAACTCTCTTTCTTCTGTTTCACTAAATATTATGATTGTCAACAGCATGAATAGAGCTTTTGTTTGATGAAGAGATAGCCAACTAGTGAGAAGCATTTGCTAAATACTGCGACTTAAGAAGATTCATTTTTCCAAAGCCTGTGGTACTCATGCACTGGAATTAATAGTTTTCAGGTCTAATGAATATGTAAGGTTTCCCGCTGGCGGAAGGATGCTGAGATGTGCTGCTGGTGGAGCGTGTATATTTGCAGCCAATCTCCCTGCGGTGTCCTGGCAATGCGCTAGGCACGGCACCGCGGAAAAGCACCGTGCAGGGTATCAGCTGGAAATGGGAGCACTAAAAAATTGCTGTACTCAAATCAGGTCTAGCAAGCAGTCTCTCTTCATTGGTTGTAAAGCCAGAATTCAATTTATACCTGTAGTATGCACTAGATTATATAAGAATATCATCAAGTAGAAAATAACCATACACGGTCCCAACTTCTCTTTCCCCATGCAAGCCTCCTTGTCACACATTTTCAATTTACCTGTTCCACTGAAAAGTTGGCTAATGGGACTTGCTTTTTCAAGAAAAAAGCCAAACTCTGACTGATCTGAATAACAAATACAACAGATCTCGCAATCTGTGGGTCTGGGTTGCGACTTTCTTCCTGGGAAAGGAGAAGCACCGATTTTCTCCTCTCTGAATTTTTCTTCTGCTGAGCCTCTGCCCTCAGATGCACTCCGCAGTCTGCACTGGAGAGGGGCAGGGAGGGCTGTTCTGTGCTTGTGGGAGGCTTGTGGGAGGTGGTGAATCCTCAGAGGTACAGGAGGAGGCCGTGGGCTGCCCCACAAGTAAGAAGTGATGTGAAAAACTGGTTTTTTACTGCATCAGATTTTTTTCATAGACTTTAAGTTTGTTTGTTGTCTGTAAGAACATTCTGCTCCATGAAATGGGCTGCGTAAAGCATGGTAGGAGCACGGGGTTTGTGGCTGCATTTCCCCATGATGTTATGCTTTCATGGGTGAAGTTCCTTAAGATTCCTAAGTTGCCTTCTTACATCCCTTCATTCCCTTTTTCCCTTTCCTATCACTTATGATATATTAGTATTGCTGACATTACTGGAGCATCCAGAACCTGATAAAAACACAGCTCCATTGTACTGTCCAGAAATAAAATGAAACCAGGGCGATACCATCGGGCACTGGTACATCACTTACAGTGGGGCCCCATAGAGCTGTCCCTCCCGGCAGGACCATGGGGCAGCAGGCATGCCTGTGCTGCCTGGTGGGGCTGCAGTGTGGAGCGTACACCTGCATGGGAATTCACACTTCTACATGTTTCATAGACCCCAGGTGATCATATTACATCACTAATTTGATGAGGAAATCAAAATGTGTAACGAGGGCAACATGAGATGATGTTACGTTTCCAGTGTCCTAAGTTGTTAAAATAAAAAGCATTTGTTCCAGTTGGACGGTTTTTATTAAAGTAAAAGAAAAAAAAAACCACAAACCTCCTTCAGTTTCTCTGCAAGGAAGGTCAAAGCCTCATTGAAATTACACGAGACAGAGATATTTTTAACACGTAGAAAATTTCCTGTTTTTAAAGGCAGCAGTGCAAATTTGAAGTAAGACAATATAAACTATAGAATGACTTCAATGAGCTATTTTGTGACCTTGTGCTTTTCAGAGCTATTGAGCTAATTGTGTTCCTGGTGGGCGGCTATACAGTGGAAACGAAGGAAAATATGTTGTGGGGGTGAGGGTGCTTGGCTATTGCGATACGTAAGTGATGGTTTAGTGAGGATTTTCATGTTGCTTTAGTGATGGCTTCCTTGGATTTTTTGGTGACATTCACAAGAATTTGGGTTGGGGCTGCTGGGATAGGATATGCTGAGCTGCCAATCCATTGGTAGGGTACGGGCACAGCCTGTTTATCCTCTTGATGCGGTTTCGGCTGGGATGGATTTGACTTTCTTACTAGCAGCTGGCATAGTGCTGGGGACGTTTGGAGTTATGGCATTTGTCTTCCCAAGTAACCATTTCCTGGAGATGGCTGAACACCTGCCTGCTGATGGGGAGCAGTGAATTAATTCCTTGTTCTGCTTTGCTTGTGTGCATGGCTTTTGCTTTACCCATTAGACTGTCTTTATATAGACTGTCTTTTATAAAAAACCCATGAGTTTTTTCTCACTTTTACTCTTCCATTTCTCTCCTCCATCCCAAGTCGGGCGAGTGAGGGAGCGCCTGTGTAGTCTTAGATGCTGGCTGCAGTTAAATCACAACATCTCTGCTGAGTACTTCTGGTTGCTTCATGTGAATCATGCTCAGTTTAGTTCATAAAAACTTTTGCTCATTGAAAAGTCTCCAGAACTAACTCACAGGGGTTTTCTTGGATGGAAACTTGATGATGCAATATGCAAACCCAAGAAACCTTATGTTTATTTTGTCTTAAAGAACTCATCCAAGCCAGCAACCAGCATCTGCTACTTTTTGTGTCTGCATGAGCAGTGGTTACCTGCAACATGGACTTGCTGGCTCCTTCAAATGGGTGGACATACCCTGATAATAGATGGATGTTTCGAATAGAAAACAAGCTATTTTCTCTGGGCTTATTTTCCTTCATGCTAAGGATTTGTTAGCCTTTAGTGATGCTGGAGAGCAAGGAAACCAACAGAAATTATCTTCCTTCCTTTGTGTTCAGAATATCTCATCATTTTGCAACCCCTGTGCCAGCTGTGATGTTCTTATTGGGCTGAGAGACCCCATGGAAAGATAAGCACCTGCTACAGACCAAGGATATGGCCGGGGCTGGCTTTGGGGGGTCTGGCTGAGCTCTCTCACAGCTCATGCCCCAAGCTGAGCTCTGGTTGAGGCTGCTGTTGTGTTCAAATATGACACCCTACTGCACTCTGCCCTTGAAAAAGTAGAAATCAAAGTCTAGGTGCTGGTTTCATCAACCTGAACTTCCTTTCATCAAGAGGAGCACCATGCTTCTCCCAGCCCAGGAGAAATGACCTGACATAGCTGAGGTGGATGGTGGTACCAGAGATGAAAGAGCCCATTTGATTCACCCCACAGCCTAGATGGCCAAAGCATGGGGGGAGCCTTAAACCACTCAGAAAAATCTTTGTGGTGGTGTTACCTCTTTCAGTGTCCCTTTTTCCAATACACCACCTTATCCCTGACCTCCAGCTCCATCTCAGCTCCTGAGAAATTGCTGATTTGGAGCAGAGAGGCTGGTGCAGGCAGTCGGTGCAGACATACTGTGAATGTTGGCTTGCTGGCGTGACAGAACCAGGTGCCTGGTCCCCAGACGTGGGGCAGCAGGAGGGTCCTGGTTCCCCGTGAGAAGCAGGAGAAGCCTCAGTGTCTGGGGATTGCTGTAACCCAGCTTGCTTTGCTTATAAAACACCCAGCTCTTGGCTATTGTTAAGTAGGGAACATTTTTCAAAAAGACTTACATTGTTTGTTTTAAGCTTTTAATTGACTGCCGTTTATAAGATTATACATGAATGAAGGAAGAAAAAGCTTTAAAAATGCCCCAGGTTCACCCTCCATAACATGGAAATATGTCTCGACTGTTTACAAGTGCTCCTTGTTTTGCGTTCAGAGTCCGGATCTTTGACTTCCTTTTGGACTATTCTCCACTGGAAATGAGTATTTGCTGCCAAAATAGTCCACCTTTTCCTGAAAGATTTGGTATTAATAGTTTTGACAGAACATCTTGTTCCTGTGTAACACAGCAGTCAGTCTAGCAGTTGGTCCTGAACAGGGGTACGAAATGCAGTTGTATAACTCTTTTATTTTGAGATAAAATATCTACAGTTTAGTAAAAAAGGTCTCAGCTTACACCGGCACGCACCTCCTGAAGTTAGGAGGAAAGTGTTGCTGTTCATGGTGTAGCAGATTGCTTTTGTTTAAGGAAACAAGTGATTTTTATTAAAATGCAGTGTGTGGCTGGGGGTATTTCAGAAATGCAGTTGCAGTGCTTCAAGTCCTCAGAGAGGGCCTGTCTCACCCCCTCCTCCCCCCCATTCCCGTGACCCCCTGCCTCTCTGGGCAGCCCCAGTGCTGGCTCCCTGCTGCCCACTCGCCACCTGCCTGGCCTGGCCATAGCTCTGTGGGGTCCCTGGGCACCCACCGGGGACCCCGGCATGCCCATGAGAGAGAACCTCCACAAATGCCTTTGCTGAAATATCGTCAAGCTTAGATGCTCTTGACCTAGCACACATAATAGGAGTGATCCCAGACTTGGCTAAAAGCTCCTTTGGAAAGGCTCGTGACATCTTCTAATTTATTCTTTCTTGGTTTCCATTGTTTGATTTCGGTTGCTATTTTTTTATTAGCAGTCATTGTAGCCATGTGACAGCGAATGAATGATCTTTGATAAGGGTTATTTGTTTCTTGTGGTAGGCAAAAAAAAAAAAAATGCAATTTATAGTCTTGCAAGTCTTTTCCCAAGCAGAGCTCAGTAATTAATGCTGCAGACTGTAGTGCACTAAGTGAAATGGCATTTTTATATGCTGTGACACCAACACTTCCTGAACATTTTCAGGCAATTTTACTTTGCTCTGTATCTGTGCTTCCTGGGTGGCTGTACACAAATATTGCTATATATTATTTGATTTTTATAGCAATTAAACAATATTCTAATTTATTCTGCTGGGCAAAGATTTCTCTGCCTGTACACAAAATGCAGTATATATGTATATATCAGAAATGTATTCCTTTTCCTCTTCTGCATTTTACAACATGTTTTACACACAAAGGTTGAAATGTAATAGTAGAAAGAGCAGTTAATGGTGGCTTTAGTGGAATATCATTTTTACCAGCTCCTGTTACTGGTAAAATTCTATAATGTCTTTTTTTACATTGCTGCTTGACTTTCCCTAAATTAATGGAGTGGACTAATGGATCAGTTCAGGCAGGCTTTAAACTGCTACTGGTGTGTGTTACAGGAAACTGAGCAAGATTTTTAGGATTTGTAGAATTTAATGATTTTTGTCACTCTTTTTTTCTTGAGACCTACTCACTACCTCAGTGCCATTACCAGTTTGGGACTGGGCTTCTGTTCTATAATTAAAAGTAAGTTCCAAAGTCAAACAGAAACTTATTGTGTACCTATTGACTGAGCAAAGTCAGAAAGAAGATACCTGGAAGATTTAAAGCTGAGAACATAAAATTGGCTATAACAACACTAAGATGTAATCTTTTTTTCCTATCTTGAATTGTTATTTATAGAGACCGTTTTCTAAAGCATTCAGTGCTATTTGAGAAGGGGCACAAAGTGGATAAGGGGTGAGGGTAGGGATAAACTGAGCTCGGTTCTGCTGGTAGCTCTCAAGTTGTTGTGCTGATTTTGACCTTGTTTCTGAAGAGCAGGACAAGGGGAGATGAACGCACACAGAGCAGAGAGAGGGACGGAGCACAAAGCAGGCGGCTGCGCCCTGGCGCTGGTGTTGGCAGTTCAGTTATTGCAGCTGCAGGAGGGTTATGATGAAGACTGTGGCTTTTCAGCACAAATGCCCGTGGCCCCACAGCTCACTGCTCGGGTGCTTACCCTCAGAGCCATCTATCCAAAGGTTTTCCAACTGATTTGCAGAAATGCAGAATGACTGTGGGAATGACAAATGGGCAGTAAAGGCATATTTCCCCAAGACCATATTATAAATCAGATGGAAAGGGGGAAACCTCTTGCCAGGAGTTCATGATAGGGAAAAGAGAAGCTCTTACATGTAATGTTTTAAAAGCAAGTGACAGTGTGTGGTCACCCCCAAGGGTATGCTAGAGACCTGCTGATGAAAAGAGCTGCAAGCCTGAATTTTCACCTTTTCGTACTCATGCCTGAAGATGTAGCATCTTTTTTTTTTTTTTTATAGTGAGCAGCACCTAGCAGAAAAGAACAGCAGTTTGGGCCTTGTAGCTTTTTATAAACTAGACTTCTGTACATTTGTCTTACCTTTTCTGTCTCTGCAAATAGCTTCTGAGCAGCACAGTGCCACTCTAGCCAAATGGTTTGTACAACACTGCAGAGCATCCCGCTCCGAGGAATAAGAGCTGATCTCACTGGAAGCCAGGCTGAGCCCAGAGAGAAAACAGCAGGATAAAGTAGATCTGTTATATAAAGATGGTGGCTCTTCTCAGCACAGGAATGAAGTGCCAGGAGGATTTCACTGACTGCAGTGAGTGCATCTTCAGCTGGGATAGGGAGCTCCTTCCCACCCAGCCGGCAGTGACACCGGCCTCGCGGTGTGCATCTGGGAGTGACACAGGCTCCAGGGTCGGCTCGCTCTCACCTCACCCTAGGTCCCTATGGGCTGGATGTCTACCTCAGACATCACCGATGGAGAAACACATGCTTTCTGATCCACCCACCCACTCACAACAGCCTGTGGCGAGTCAGCGAGGGTCCCAGGGTGGGCGAGGGAAGGTGGGTCTCAGCCCAGCGGCAGATGTTGGTGTGGTAGGGTGGCTGCAGCGGGTGGAAATTACTTCCATCCAAGCGCTGCTGGTGAATTGCGCATCATCTGCTTTAGTTTTTAGAAGTATTCTTGATAGCAAAAGCTGGAGTCTGAAAGCACTTATAAAACCTGAGTATCTCATTTTTCTTTTTTTTGTAGTAATTTTCAGAAGCATCAAAGTAGCCTTTTGTAGAACCCCATCCAGCTTCCTCACAACATCTCCTCTTTAGTTCAGTTGTTTTTCACAAAGTCAAATTCAAGTAATTCTTTTCTCAAAGCAGGGCTTTCCCGCACTCTTGAATTGGCTAATTTTTTTTTATTCTTTTTGTACACAAAGAGGTGAAACAAGCTAACAAACCTATCAGCACATAACAGATGGAAAGAAATAAAGAGAATATTTATTAATTATTCAATGTACAAACAGGCAGAAGGATCATCATTTTGTTATAAAAGTGGATGTTTCAGCATAGATGTTAGCCCAAACTCTTTGCTGTCTGCATCCCCGATGTACAAGTAGCTCTGCAACATCGCTACGAGGTGATGCTGTTAACAATATTTTCATTCATAGCATTAGATGTTAGGACCTCATCTATTACAACTATGAAAAATACGTGCAGGCTGTTTCTGTTTTCAGTCTGTCGGGGGATATTTTTGGACACCTGCATGGCCCTGCGCAGGTGGGTGGGAGAGGCAATCCCAGCCCAGTGTCCAGGCAGCGTGAGGGCATGAGGCCACAGGCACTGCTTGGTGGTGGTGATAAAGCTCACCCTTACTCCTGAAGTGTCTGCAGAGGAAATGCTTTTCCACCTCAGAAACAAGAAAACCAAGCGACTAAACAATCATTTCAGATTCATGTCCTCTGTGGGAAGTTTAAAGCTTCCAGCTGTTTCTCTAAAGCTGAGGGAGAGGGAGAAAGCACGCAAACAAATGCTGAAATTTCTCTTGTGGTGGAAGCAGGAGGTGGTGGTGTGCCTGACACAGCAGGGCTCCTTGTTCCTGGGCACTGAGCTGTGCGAGGGCTTAAGGGATGCAGAGGGACAGATCCCATTTTGGTTAGTGATCCATGCTAAATCCATCTCACTCAGCACAGCAATACCTCACCCGTCTTCTGAATTTAAAATGAGGCTGAGCACTTTGGTTTGGGGATATAACCTCCACGCTCCTTGCTGGTGGCTGTGTCTTGCCGGAGGCACGGGGTTCCTGTCTGAAATCAGTGAAGTGGGAGCTGAGCTGCTGCTGACTTGCCATGGAGGTGCTTGATGAAAGCTGGGGTGCAGGGATGCCTTTTCCACTAATCCCATACAGTCGGAGGAAACCCGCAGGCAGGATGCGGTGGAGGTGGGCAGAGCCCTCACTCTTAAGCTGTAAAAGGCAGAAGTTGGCTCAGATACCCAGTGACCTCGCACTAAAACCAATGCAGAGCTGCTTCCCCAGAGAGTGGGAGATGCATGCACATCCCATGTGCACATCCAGAGCAGATGGATGAGCATCCCGATGATAAAGACTCAGATGTTCTGTCTCCTCTAGACTGAGATGAACAACAGGGTGAAGCAACCACTAGATAGCAAAAGTGAGCCTGTCTTATATCATCAGGAGAAATTGGGGCGTATTAGTGCCGGTGTGCTGAGGCCTCTGAAAGGGGGCCTAAAATACCAGGGGCTGTTTTGATCCCATAGCTCAAGCAAGAAGGAGGGTGGAGGTCAGATGCTCAGCCACGCTGAGGCCAGGAGGTGACAGGGAGACTGATGCTGACACTTTCCATAAACAGGTCAGGGAGGACAGCGAACACCAGTTATTTGAGAAAGGAGAAGGCTGGCCCAAGAGCATCTGTGTATAAGCTGCTGTAAATAAAGTAGACTGTGGTATAGAGGGATGTCGGTAAGTATCAGAGCAAGCAGCCTAAACTGTTCTGAGATGCAACAAGAGTTTTTGCAAGGATCCCATAATGGTCTCGGCTGCGATGCAAGGAAGTAAACTTGCTGACTCGGTCCCTTTCAGTTATATAGTTTATGTTTCTAAATTTCAAGTAATTCATACAGCTACACACTGACTATGCACATATATATTTGCAGGTACTACCATACAATATGGGATTGCATCACTTGCCCTCCTCCTATGTGTTAATGTGTGTGTATTGATATAGGTATCTGTCTGTGAAGAGAGGAGGAGAAATGAACGATACTGCAACTGAAAATCTTTACATGTTCATAATTAACATCACAGTTTTAATTCCATATCTGCTTCATTGAGTGTCTTTCTTTTAACAGTAATAAATTCTTATTTTTTGTAACACTCTGTAGCTGAGAACAAGGAGAGGTGACCACATCCTGCATGACTTTTAAACAGTGCACCCTGGCAAAGCACTGCCGAGTACTGTGGTTTTACATCTGTCAGCCTCTGTGAGCTTTAGATGCTGTAATCAGTCATTACTATAATGGGTCACCCTCATTTCCTCACCCAATCTTTGCTTTTTTAATGAGTTTTTATTTTAGTTGTGTGTTTACTCCTATTGCAGGAGCGGATGCTCTTTTTGAAGTGTGAGTACAAGCCACAGCCATAGCTACAGAAGTGCTGCTGAGGAAGACTGACTCCAAGTTGAGTTTTTCCCCACAGATGTTTTATGAACAATCCTTCAGTTTCTGTAGCAGGTGCTGGAAACTCAAAAATTGGCAGAGAACCCTACTCTAGCTCATCTCTTTTTTAGCTGACTGATGAAAAATGCAGTGTGTTGGATATTTGTCATATGTTATCTAATATATGGTTTAAAGCCATACTCCTTGAGTAGGTGCTGAAGCCTCCTCTCTGACTACTGTCTTAAGGATCCTTGCCCACACGTGTGCTGGGGAGAGCCTTGCAGGGAATCACAACTCCTCTCGTACGGCACAAGCACTGTGCAAAGAAAGCACCACAGGTCTGAAGGTGTCCTGGCTGCTTCTGAGCAGCTACTGCCCTAAGAAAGCCATTACGTTCTTGTCTGCCACCACGGAGAGCATGGAGGGAGGTGAAGTTGGCTGCTTTGCCCCATTGACCCTCGATCATAATCCCAAGTCAGCAAAATATTTAACAATATCTTTCATCTGTGTGAACAAGTCTGTCACCTAATGAGCTGTATGCAAAATACCACTAACAGGATTTAAAGATTAAAATTGAAAGTATTAATGTCTGGAAAAAATGAAGGCATGCTGGTATGTTCCTGTTTGGAGGAGAACAAGGGAGACAGGAGGTGAAAGGAATAACCTTGCAGTGAATCCCTCACTTTTTGTAATTGCCACCGATTCAGTTTTTCATTGATTCAGCTGTTGCAGATCTGGAACAGGAATACGCATCATGCTCATCTGCTAAAATTTGGTTTGAAATGAGTTTGTTTCCCTGCAGATAAGTATTGAGTACTTACATGTTTGGGGATTTTTCATAAATAAATGAAAAAATGATGAATTCTGAATGGCTGTGTGGTTCTCTTAATGTTTGGATATATTTGTTTTTATAACAACGCTGTTGATGTTTCCGTTATTTTTATTCTTCGAGTGATGTGTTACTCCTATCCTGCTATTTCCTATTTTGTCAGCCCTTTCCTGGAGGAGGTTTCTCTGGAGTGTATTTATCTTTCAATTAGCAACGTTTTCTCTGCAGCCCTACTGATTAATTTATTTTGCCTGAGCATAAAACCGGTTGAATATGTAGGACGGCAAATGTAGGAGTGAAACAGCAAAGACACTTCAGAACATTTTTTGAGCATTTTTATCCCAGATGATACTTTCCTGGATTCTGCTTAAGAGCCTTTTGTACAGTTTTGCCAAGGGCAGGATGCTGGCTCTGTAAATGTGGTGATCTTGCACCTTGCATTCCGTGCTGTGGTGCTACCTCCTGCCTGAGAGCTGTGTGGAGCCATTGTGACTCCATCTGGAAGCATTGCTTTTCCATTTCATTGACTTTTAATTATTAATTGCAGCATGGCCATGGGCCAGTTTTAAAAACACATTTTGGTGTCTAGACATAGGATATGAAAACCTCAGTAAGTTCCTACACATCTCACTCAGGTGGGGACTGGGGTGTGGAGGTGCTTTTGGGAGGCTCAACGAGTGTGTATGCCAATCTTTAGCCGTTAGTCCCTTGTTTTCCGTGCTCAGCCCCAGGTGGTGGGGAGCTGGGCTGCTGCATGGCCACACACAGCAGCTCAGTTTCTTTGATACTGTGTATTTTGACTGCTTGGACCACCTAAGTGACCCTTCACTTGTTGACCCAACCTAGTCCTTGAGCCAGGACTACTGCAAGGAACAGGCTTCAAGCCTTGCAGGGCCTCTCTGATTTGGGAAGATCTGTCATCTTAAAGAGTCAATGTTTACCCATTTTCACGGCAAAGGTAGCCTTGAAAATGCAGACTGATTGACTAGGGACAGCCATCCGCATCTGTGGGACCTCTCAACACCCCATTTTTCTTTAGGCTACCCCTATAGATAAAGTTTCCGCATGCAGCTTTAGTTCCCAAGCCTCCAGCTCTTGTCTAGGGCATCATTTCCACATCCTATCATTGAATAATAATAAAAAGATTTTTCAGGTCATTCCAGGGTCTGTGGTTGCCTTTGCTGGGCCTCTCTTTTACACTCTCTCCTTTGAACTGCTCGGAGCAGCCACAGCATTTCTGAGGCTCATTTGGATGTTGTGCAGCTGGTGCAGAGCAGCATGGTGGAGAAGTGCTGGGGATGTGCTGGGGCAGTGCTGGGCTGTGCTGGGGATGTGCTGGGGATGTGCTGGGGCAGGGCTGGGACTGTGCTGATATGTGCTGGGACTGTGCTGATCTGTGCTGGGGATGTGCTGGGGCTGTGCTGATCTGTGCTGGGGATGTGCTGGGGCTGTGCTGGTCTGTGCTGGGGATGTGCTGGACACACGCTGAGGCCAGGTTTGATGACGATGATGCAGGTATTGCTGGGGGAGTAGAGCCCTCAGCAAAGAGTCCCGTGGGAAGTCTTGGTGAAACTGAAGTTGCATTCTTTGCCTGAGACACACCTGAACACAGGTTTTAAATGTGTTTTAAATGCACCTTTTAAATGCAGGCGCCTGCAAAGGCAAAACTTGTCACTCTCCCATAGCTACACCCATGTGACAGGCCAGTGTGTTCTGTGCCCAACCTGCTCGTAGGAGCAGGCTCTTTGCTGAGGATGGGATTTTGAAAAGTGCCCAAGCTGCATCACAGCCAGCTTTGGGTCCAGGATCCTCAGTGTCAAAACCAGAGGTTTTTACCAGCGAGCTCCTTTGGCTGTAATCTTTGGCAGCTGGCCAGTTTGTTATTTTTACTTACAGTAAGTATCTTCACTCTCCACAAGACATGAAACTTATCTTCAAATAAGCAAGGCCCTGCTGGGTGGGATGGACACCGAAGTCTGTGCTGGCACTGCAGTCAAAAGCAAATTCTGGCCTGAAAGCTGCTCTTTGCAGGGACATCAAAACCATCACAGTCCCACCTGTCTGCAAGGTTCCAGCATAATCACCAGCATTTATCATCACCTTTTTTTCCGTCCAGATTTATTATAAATAGTGGTGCTCCTTTTCTAGCACAATTTATACTACTCCTTGTCTCTGCTTCAAAGACATTTTGAGTAAACAACCTTATTTTAACAAAGCAGATGGAAACCTTTTTATAGCTGTCGAGGCACTGGCAGTATGCACACCCCTCAGCTAGCTCTGTTCTGCAGCACTGCTCTCTGCTGTACTAAGGAAATGTCCGAAGTCATTGAAGTGTTGGATCTAACCCATCCCACATCAGGGAAGTTGGATTATCAAGGCCATAATACTGCTGAATTAGTTTTACAGCTACTAATTGTATTACTATCTCTTGCTTCTCAGTAGGAGCTCTGATTTGGAAACTGAAAGTAAGGTGAAGCCATCAGATCTCCTTAAGAAAGGCACTGGGAAGCACCGTCATTCAGGAATCATGTACGTGTCGACCTTGTGTTGATGCCTCTGGCCTGGCCTGGCCATTGCATGTCCCCATCCATGGGACAATGCTCAGCTCTTCCTGAAGCCTCAGCGGCAGCACTCAAATAGTTGCTGCTTTTGAAGAAATGTCCTCTTTTGGTGCAGGACATACAGCACAGGTGCCACAGGAGGTCCCGGTGTTCCCGTGCAGCTGCAGGTTTCTGACCTTCTCCTCCATTCCCGCAGGAACATATCCTGACTTTAACAAAACGAGACTCTTGCTGGATGGCCATATTACTAAGCATGTCTGAGTGGGTTATTTTATTTAGTCTCTGTCTCATAGCACAGGTCCTTCCTAGGTAGCTCACATTTCTAGCAAAAAAGACCCAGAAGAGACTCCTCATTCCTCTATATTAAGTCAAACATTTGTTTATGCAGCAGATGTGCTGATGAAAGGCTGGTGTGTCCTGGGCTTTCAGAGGGACACTCAGCTTCAGCTTGGCTGTGTAAGTGCTGCCCTGGATGCCTGCAGATCCACCAGGATCCACCACGCAGCATTTGAGTAGGTCTGGAGCCCCCCTCATAAGTGTGAGCAGCACCAGCTCGCTCCCCTTGTGCAAACACTGTGTGTGCTTCAAAGGCTGCACCGGCCTCGTGAGCCTGGCGCTGCTGTCTCTGAGCTGGTACTGTGCTTGGGACCTCCTAGGGGCTCAGTGGTGTTCTCCTGAGGCTGTGCAGCCCCCTCTTTCCTCAGTGCTGACAGCTATTTTGGTGGCAGAAGGCTCCTCTGGTTGCACTGAGATGCAACTGTCTGTGCTACTTAACAGCAAGTGGCCCATCCCAGCCAGTGCCTGGTCTGGGGGAGTGACATGGTGACAGTGTTCTCCCCAGAGCCCTGTGCATTTGGGTGGGCAGGCCGGTTCCTGGGATTTGCCCTCTTGCCCAGCCTGGAGTCCCTTTGGTGCATCCCGGGAAATGCTCAGGTGCTGTTCAGAAGTCGTGAAAAGGGTTTATAGCGTTACTCTTACACGTCAGCACCTACTTAGTGGCCATTTTTAAAGGTAATTTGAAAAGTGGGGTAATTGTCCTCTGTACATGTTCCACAGGCAGTACAGAAATGAAGGGTCAGGGTGACAGCTAGGCATCCCCTTTACAGGGGTCTGACAGTGCTGCTCTGGCCACGCTTGCTTCCTCCAGAGCATGCTAATTAGATGAAATGTCATTATGTGGTGTCCAATCACCCTTCTCTCATCAAATTCAATTTATAGGAGATACAACTGACATTCAGGTTCTTCTCATCAACGAGGTGAAGCTGCAACTTCAGCGATGTGAAGCTGCAACTTTAAACCCTACGAGAGAACCAATGTGCATCTCTCGGATCTCAAAGTGCTGGGCTGGGTCGGAGGGAAGGACCTTCTGTTTCTGGGGCCAGGCTTTTGAGTGCAAGCCAGTCACCTGGCCTGCGCTTGTTTGAAGAGAAAAGACAAAGGGGACAATGAATAAAACATTGTTATTTTGTCATGTGAAGTGGCTTGAGGTAATTTTAATGTTTGGTTTCTTGCCCATCACAGAAGCATTCATGAATTTCCAGCTTTGTCAGGAAAATATTACTTTTTTCACTGCTGATTACCCTCCTGGTGTGAACTGCATAATTTCTTACTCGGGAGAAGATTATTGTAGCCATTTATTTTCTGGTTAAACTGGTGTAAATAAAACAATTACACTGAAATGATTGATTTTTCTCTTTAACGCATGAAGCACAGATGCAGAATACACAGTTCATTAAAAAAATGTTCCTACTCCCAATCAAGTTTATATGAGAAAACTATCAACAAAAATATACTTTTTTGCTATCCGTTTGGGGAGAAAAACATAACAAAGCCATATGCTGTATATGCATCCACATTTTATAGGGAATTCATGCAAGTTAATGAGCTTCTGTTCTGTGCTAGGAGACATGGGGTTGTCCCTTTATTCCCGCCAAGGGGCTTTCAGTGTTCAAGCTAATTATTCCCACTGATAAGGAGCCACAAGGAAAGAGAGCGGCAAGATGCCACAAGGGATGTATTGCTTCATGTTTTGGAGAAATTTAGAAATGAAAAGGGGTCTAGGTAGAAAACCCCCTGTGCTGACCACTTCTGGGCTGGGCACAGGAGCAGAGAGTGCCCATCCAGCCACTGTAGGGCTGCGGTGAGCGAGCAGAAACCTAACTCATTTTGAGCACACAATTACATGTCTGCTTTACTCCTTTGATGAAGGCTTATATGGCTCAGCTTTGCTTCTTTTGATGTTAATTTAATTCTCATCGGCCTTTTATTGTAGCTCAGGGCAACAGACAGCAGTTCCTTGCAGGATGATAAATAGCAAGCAGCCACTCTCACTGTTGTGTAAATCCCAAGTTTCCTTTGCAGTTGTGGTTAGGCTAAAGATGCCATCCTCTGGTTTCTTATGGGGCAGCTTTCCTGCAGTGGGCAGAAATATGGAATCCATTTGGACCCCTCTTCAGTAAATCAAGACATGAAACTGACTGTTCATGACAAGTTTCTGGGTAGGTGAAAAGCTGGTGGCATTTTCTCTCCTGTTAATTATGTGAAATGTCTTCTTATCTTAAATTTTGCCAAAGTGATTATTGGTCGCTGGGGACTGCAGCCTGAGGTGAGCTCTCCAGTGAGCAGCACCAATGCCTCCCTAGTGCTGAAGGGCCATAAATGATCAATTCGCTCATGAAATATTTCACTGTTGGTCACCTGAGACTGATTAGTGTGAAATAATTTACAAAGTAGAGATGCAACACATCTCCTGCCTTTCGACTTCAGTGGCAGGATATTTCAGGTCTTCCACCTGCTTAGTCGATGACATGGAAACAAATGGCCATTTACCCTTCCTCTTGCTATAGGCGTTCTCTCTCTCCCTTCTCTCCAGCAATAGTGCCATTTGATTTCTTGCTCTGAGAACTAGAAAAGCCATTTCTGAATGAAGGGAAAATTTTCAAACGTGGTTTTGCCATTACTATGTGCGTCATTATTGTGTATTTTTCTAATAACTGTAATCAGCTCTCCTATTGCTCAAGAAGTTATACACAAAATATGCAAGATAATATGCGACATATTTAAGTACTGTCTTGTGTCAGGACCTACTGACCTGCCTGCGGCTTGAGAGGCAGTGTTAGAAGAAAGCGTTAGACTAAGGAGCTATCATTATTGCTCATATAATTTTTCTGTCCCTTTCTCTAGCTGTATCAGAAAAGGTAAATCTGGAATTTCAAACCAGACCTTTGCAGGGAGGTGTTTCATTACTTTCAGGTGCCATATTTAATTGAATTAGTTTCATCGAATCTTGCTAATGATGATACATTTCAAAGTGCAAATATGCAAAACGCAGGAAAGGAGCTGGTCGGTGGCCATCAGGGAACACACGGTTCCCTGCAGGTTGTGGGCTTTTCCAGCTGCAAGGCAAGACCGTCCCTTCCTTCCTCCTCTTTTACAGCTGCCCAGCTCTGGGGTTGGTTGCAACCGTCTTGCTTCAGTCACGGCAGCAGCCAAAGCCTTTCCCTAGGCTGCCCAAAGGGCTGCGGAGGAAGGTTGTGCAGATGCATTAAGAAAGAGAAGAATAACTTATTGTTCGCTTTAGCCAGTGAAGCTACCTCTTATTTGGGCTCTGCTCTGTCAGGCAATTAAAATGATGGATTTCAGTGTTTGATGTAAACTCTGTTACTTACAAAGAACGCACACATGGGCTGATTTTTCCCAAATGGAGTAGGAATGAAAGAGAGGCTGGTTTTATTGCCTCTGCTCCCAGGTCCTACTCCTTCCCCAGACAGCTCTTCAGCCTGAAATCTTCTTTACTTCGTTTTCTCTCTGTGGTATGTTCCCAGGGTGTCTTCTTCTGCCTGACCTCCAGATTCTGCTCTCTGACTGCAGAAATCCTCCCTTTACCTAAGGCATTTCTCACCTGCCTGTGCGTCACCTGTGTTTTCATGGGGGTTCCTTGGTTTGGTTACTGGACCCCACAACATGATTTTGATTACGTCTCGCGTTCAGGCGGGATGAAGGCTTGCTCTCGCGCAACAAGATTTCAGCCATTACAAGCCTGCAAGCACAGGTCTTGTTTAGAGTTGTGTTTACCTGAAAGCAGCAGGGATTGCTCATTTGTGTAGGAGGTGAATTTGAGCTCCCCACCTGCCTACGCTGGCAAAAATATAGGCTTTTAGGCTTTTTGTTTCTTATTCCCTCCTCTCCCCCATGCACTTAACACATTTGCTGACATGCTTCTCTCCATCCTTTCTCCAAAGACTCCCCACACACCCGCTCCTGGGAAGCCACCAGCCCCTCTCCATCCAAGCGCTCTCCCAGCCTGCGCACCTTCCCCTTGGCCGCCCACCCTCAAAACTCCCTCCCCACACGCTGCCCATCCCACCCTTCACACCTTCGCCTGCACCCGTCTCTGCTGGGTGGTTTACTTACTCTTCTGCTCTTCAGTAATTACTCATGTCTGTTTTAAACCCCTCTGTAAACAGACATTCCCGTGGCGGGGTGCAGAGGCAGAGCATCGCGGGCTGAATACATTTTCACCTCCCCTGAAACCATACTGAAAGCTCTACCCCTTTCCTCTCCAAATCAGTCACCAACCAAGTCCCAGCTGTATATCCTCCACAAACATACCACCAGCACTCCTCCTCCTCCCCCGGGGAGGCAGGCTGCCTAAACCGGGAATAATAATGCAAGAAAAAGTAGGTCATCTGCTGTCTGAGAACATGAAATACAAAATTCAGCCGCCGAGTGCTGGATGAGCACAAATAAGAAAGTTAAATCAACTCTCAAATCAGACTGATACAGAGCAGAAGTTTCTCTGAATTGCAATACGAAGAGGTTTTCTGGCCACTTGTCCAGCAGGGCTGGGGCTGCAGGCAGCTCCCCGGCTTCTCCTGCCGACGGGACGCAGCGGCAAGGACTGTGTCACTCATCCGAGTTTGAAGGCACATAATTAGACTGCATGCTACCGTCTTTCAGCATTGCCAAATGCTTTTTCTCAAAAAATACCTTTTGTGGCTCTTTGCCTCTTAATTTTGCCGGGAAGCATTCTGTATTATAACTTATTTTAAATGTGGCCAGAAGCCACTAAATTTTCCTATGCAGAAACAGGGACAGGTAAGGGAAGGCAATATGCCATACACATGAATTACAGTTCTTCTATTCCAGTACCATCTCTCCTGGGTTGATATGCCTCTGAGAAATGGAGAAAACCCATTAAATAGTCAGAAATAGAATAATCTGTTCACCAAGAATGGTTCTTTCTAGCTGCCATTACTTGGTGGGGACTTATGCCCTAAAGCTTGAAGCTTTATTAAGGTGCATGTGCAAAGAGCTGGGGAAAATTGTTCTGCCTTTGACAAGGCTTTGATTTTATGGCCAGGCAGAGTGAGTGCAATGTCATCGTGTCTGGCCAAAGAGTCCCAATAATATTGAAAGACGTTATTATTAGTGAATCAGTGAGCACTTGTTGGCTGTTAGCCTGCCACAAAGCTTCTGAAAAACATTTAATGGACTTCAGAGATGGATTTCCAGTGCTGTGTGATCGGTGCCTGCCTTTTCCAGCCTGTTGCTCTCTGCCTGCTCTCCTTGATGCTCGCTGTCCTTCTCTAGGCAGAGCAGGCGCATTTCTCCACACCTCATCTCTGTGCTGCACTTGCTCCACAACCTTTTTTCTTTACAACGTCCTCTGTGCTTTTTCTAGTTTATACCAGACCCATCTCCTTTTTGAAATGCACACTTTCTCCCTTTCATTGAGCTAAATCCCGAGTTAAAAAGGAACATTTGATGTGATGGTTCAGTGTTGTAACAGCTGAGGAGACGTGAACAGTGTAAATGATCAAAGATGAAAGGGGAAGAGAAGCAGTTGGCCTTATTTTCATGCTTTTATCAAGAATGTATGTAGCGTCTTTGACTTTGTATTTTCCTTGAGAATTTTGCAGAGAAATGTTGATAGCGTGAATGAAGTTCTTCTGTGCAAAGCAGGAGCTACAGGAGATAAAATTAATGCTTCCTGCATCAAACATTTGGCTGGAAGGTTGGTGATTCACAATTTTTACATTTTGTTTTTAATCCTAAAGGAATGTAAGTAAAAGGCATGCTCTAAGTAGAAACCACCGTAATGCGAGAATAATGCAATTCCCTGTGTCTTCAGAGATGGTCAATATGCTGTTCACTGCAGGTTGCCATAGAGATGCAATATTATTTTCTTAGCTCAGTGATGTGTACTGAATTCTAATACTTTTATAGGAGTGGCATAAGTTAATAAAAGTCTTTATGGTTCAAAAAAGCTTTTCTTGCTCATCCTTCAAATAACATTTGAAATCAAGGGTTTGTCTAATGCACAGATTCCTCCAGTTTGACTAAAGTGTGGTGACAGAATAACCTGATTACATCTATGCAACTGTGTTTAAATGTTCTGACACACATTTTGACTTTGCTTATGAAGGATGCCATTGCACAAAAATGCACCAGCTTCACTAAAATGGGGAGTGGGGAGAAAGGAGGAATGAGAGTGATGGAGAAAACAAATCTGTAGCTTCCCAGACCAAAAATGCTTGCAGTTCCTTCCAGGTGGCCTGAGACTACACATGGCCAACCGCTTTCCGAAAGCCCCTGAACAATATTCAGTTATCGATAGAAGTCTCAGCACTGCTCAACAAGTGTCTTGGGTGCCAGCTTTGAAACTGCTTCCTGAAATTATGAGTTAGTGGAAATAAAACCCACTGCTGCTGGAGCAGGTGGCCCAGGAGCAGGCGCAGTGCTTGGGTCAGGCCCCCGCGGTGGCACGTATGATGTGGCAGTCAGCAGGGTTGAGGCTGAGATGCAAAGCTCCAATGTGGCTGCAGATGTCAAGCCCCCTTAGCCTCACCTCAATAAATAAGGAAGGAAGGAAATGGCCGTGGCTTGTCAGAGCCAGAACTGTGGTTTGGATGTATTTCTGGTGGCAAATCTGAGCGAGGGGAATGTGCCAGAAAGCTCAGATTGCTGAAGGAGCATCTCTGTGGTTTGGTTTTGTTTGTTTGCTGGGGAAGATATGATTCGTTTACTGAAATAAAGCACACTGGCCGAACATTAGGAGGATATAGATACCTGCTGCTGAAACTGTGACTTACCCATTTGCTCGTCCCTTATGGAAATGTTGCTCACAGAAGTTCTCCAGACTGTTTTGCACCACTGCCATGACGGTTACCTGCAGCTGCTCGGGGCAGCAGACCTTGAGCTAAGTAGTACTAAATACTGATATTTAACTTGTCAAGAGTGATTAGAAAAGGTATGAAATTAAGTTTTATATAACATTGAAGGCACTGCCAGAGCCTGAAATGCTGAAACATTTCTTGGCAAGAAAAATCTGTACATCCCCGAGCAACTCTTTGCCCAGAAAACCACCAGTGTGTGGTTGTTGGCCCATTTCCTATGCTCTCCAGGGATGGAGGATGTTGCAGGGAAGGGGGTGCTGGGCCTTTGTTCTGAGTGAATGGCTGGTAGAACCTCCTTCCCGGCAGCCCACACGTCTGTCCAGAGGCCAACTTGCCATGCAGAGGCTATGTTCGCCACCTGGGCGAACCTGCTACACTGCAGCGCCGGGGCTGCCATGGGGTGGGGAGCCCCAGTGCCCATGTACCCTGCCAGTGTGCTCGCTCCCTCCCACGCTCCCTGGGGACAGGGGGAACAGCGGAGTGTGGCGAGGAGCCTGAGCCCACCTGCCCTGTGCAGCTCACAGCCACAGACACGAACAAAACCTTCAGCTCCTGCCCCTTACCAAGGGGCAGCCCCGTCTGCCGGGGCCGGGGTGCTCCCTCCGGGAGGGACAACGCTGCTGGCCGGGGAGGCAGTTTCCAGAGGTGGATGTGCCAGCACAGTAGTAAGCTGAATTCTCCCTTTGGAGCCTGTGAAGCGGGCGGCTGCTGGCGTCTCTGGATGACTAACGTGCCAGGGGAAGGCTGGTGCATGCTGATGTTTATAAGGCTATTAAACAGCTCCATCTGAGCCTTCCTTGAAAGCCTGCCATGGCTGACCTCCTCGCTTAAGGGTAATGCTGAGGAGTGAGGTTGCAGAGGATGATGAACTCCAAATTTATCATTTTAAAATGGCATGCCCTGGCTAAGCGCTATCCACACTCTAAAATCCAACCATTAGGTTTTCCAGGAGGTGTTCCCTGGGGCTATGATTTTATGTTTCACAGGGCCAGCCTGAAGCTGTTCCCTCCAGTTGCCACTTTTCCTTGAGAAAGACCTGTTTGTCGGTGCTGCCTGGGTGCTGAGGGAGCCGCTTACTCTTGCTGCCTTCCCTGTGGCTCTGAGCTGGCTCAGGAACAACTCATTCGTGATCCAGGGCAGGTAGCTCAAAGGGCATGACATCTTCCACCGCTCCCTCCTCTGTGACTGGCATGAGCTGCCCCCAAGATACCCCTGGGACCCCACATGGCTTTCCTCAACCCTTGCGGGGTGACCTGCTTGGTGGCTCTCTCCCCGTGGTCTCCCACTGGCTCTGAGCTGCCAGGGATGGGGGATGCTGCAGCAGGAAGGGGGGTGGTTCTGTGCGGTGCTGCACGAGGGACCCTGCACTCAGCAGCATCCTCGTGGTGGGGGCATCCCCTGGGCACCCCTGGGGGTCCCAGGGCCTCTTACCATCACTGTTCTGGTGTTTTGGGGAATGCTGCTCTGTGATCCTGTTCACACGAGTGTTCATTGTGCCATCTAGGTCACTGTGCTGCTTTTATGTCCACTTACTCATTTTTCAATGTGCACAACAATAAAGAGGAGGTGACGGAGCCTTTGTACGGTCACGGCCTGAGGGATGAAAAAGGTATTTCTCTTTCTGCATGCGAAGAGCTTAATGCCTGGTGGAGGATTTTGTGTGGTGGGTTTTTAATGCTGGCAGGTCTGTCAGAG
>KZ506272.1:192390-238489 GCA_002844005.1 Limosa lapponica baueri | reverse complement strand
CTCTTGGCCATTTTAAAGTATTGTTGAGCTCTGAAGCACTCCAGTGAGATTTATTACATCTGCCAGAGCAATGCACAATGGATCCTCTGCTGAGGCTTTACGTGCCTGTGGCCTTCAGTGGAATATTTCTTTGGTTACATGGTCATCAAACTGTTAATAGAGACAAAATGCTACCCAGTCAAAAGTAAACACTTTACACTAGCTCAGCTATTGTTGAGAGATTTATTTGAAAACATGTAATTTATCAGTTAGGGACTATTTTGTTTTGGGTGATTTAGCGCCCACAGCACGCTCCCTGATTCAGCAGGAAGATCGGTATCGGGAAAAGCTGTGTCTTGAAAAAAACAAATCAGATGAAGCACTAGTCTTCATTTTTAAGCAGAAATTGCAAATATAGTAGAGGTTAATGTGACCAAGTACTGGACACTGCTCTAAAAATATGGAATTTGTGCTAAAGATGTATCTTGTCAGAGCTTTGGGAGACGCTGAGGGAATTATGTTGTTGGTTCAAGACTTGCCAAATACTTTTCAGACAAATGTTGAAATTCTCAAGGGCCCTGTTAAACTCTCATCATTTCAAACACTGAAATTGCATATAGCAGAGTTGAAGGTGCCTTCAATCTGATGAGCCTCAGCTTCCTTTGGTCTAAAAATAGCCTGCCTGGGGCCCCCTCACCCAAAGCAGCGCGGCTCCATCTCCCCGCAGCAGCCCTGGCTGGGAGGGGGAAGACACACAGCAGTGCTGGGGGGCAGGGGACCCCTCACTCTTCCCAGCAAGCAGAGAAGCCCACCTTGCAGCTCAGCCCTTCTCCTCTCCACAGGGAGACCCAGCACGGGGTTTAGGTCACATCAGTAGTTGGTGTCAGAAGGTGCTTTTGATGGCATTGCAAGATCCCAGCTGTGCATCGTGAGCAGCCACTTCCTGAGAGAGGCCTAGGGCTGGAACAGAAATATGGCGTTTTCTGAAATGATTTTCTGATGTGAATAGATAGGGCTGAAGATGATCCTTCTCACCAGGAGGCTCCCCAGGCTTTCCTCCTGGGAGCACCCAGGTCCCAGCCAGGCTGTGCCGCCTCTGGCAGCTGGTCCCACAGACATCGCTCTGTCCCCTCCTGGGCCGTGGGGAACAGGAACAAGGTGCAGGCAACACAGGCCAAGCGAAATACTTCTCATGGATGTCTAGAGTCAGGGCAAGGTCTCCTACTGTATTTCAGCTCCATGTCATTAGGAACCCAGCAGCTGAAACCTGTGGCATTTGCCAAGAAGTGTACATACTGATTTGTGAGGAAGACAGCTTCTGGGCTAGGCTGGATTTAACTTTATGCTGAAACCTTGATCCATTGATTTATCTTTGCAGGTTAGAAAATATCAGAGAGCATCCTTAATGATTTTCTTTTATTATTATGTGCTTTGTGACAGATCCGTTGGTCCCAGTAACAAACCAGATGCTGTAGCCTACAGTGGCTGGTCCACAAGCCCTGCATTTTTTTCCTGTAAGTAAAACACCTGAATTGATTTCCACTATATGATATGCTCTGACAAGGAGATTCCCATGGCCATCGAGTCATCTTGTGGATGGGCTTTTTTTTAACACACCTGATTCTGCTCTCAGATCACTGTTAAATGGTTGATGATGATGGAAGTTTGCATTAAAGTAATTTGCAAAGAACACCAGCCCAGCTATGAGTCAGCATGTGGGTGCCAGGGCATTTATTTCTGATGCTATCCTCCTGTGTGAGACGGGTGCTTGGGACTGTATTTTCCAACATCTGTGAATGTTATTTTCTTTGACATTTTCAGTAAGTGGACCAGAACATTGCGTAGACTTAGGGAGAGGAAATCTGTAGGAAGTAATTTTCCTCCAGTACTGCTGCAGAAGGATCTTTCTTCCTTGTGTCAGCTTCACTCAAAGCGCTGACAAGAAAGAACTTCATTGCTGTTCCTCAGATGGCAGCTGCTAATACTGAAATAAATAAATAAAAGATAAATACCTATTGTATTTGCTAATTTGGTGTGTACGAGTTATGGCAGCAACCTGCTGTGGGGTGCCTGCCCTTGGTTGAATGGCACAGTTACAGCACTGGTGCTCTTTCCTCTATTTCATCCCTATGAAGCCCTCAAAGGTTTTTTCTCCAGCCTTCTGATAATTTAGGATGCCACCCGTATTTTTTTCTCTAGTCACGTGTATCCTTTTTACTTATGCCAGTATTTCTGACAAGACACATATGTAAGCAGGTAAATTCGCTTCACGTATTTCTGCTCTGCGTTGCAGCCCTGATACATGCCTGACTGTTGCCTATGTATGGGAATACGGTCCCCTGTGCTAAATATGAGGCTGGCACCGTGTCTCAGTTGCATCCAACCAGCTGCCCTTGGAATCAGGATGTTTTACTGATGAGATGTTTATATGGGTGCTCATTATTATGGTATGCTAAGTGCTCATTTTGATTAACATTTATTTTAATATCACAACTTTGATTGTTTATGATACAAAGCTTGGAACAGATAACCAGATTTATTTAAATCATTTTTGTGTGTGTTATGTTTAGCTTCCCCCTGTTTATTAAATACAGTAATTGCAGTTGATGTCACTGAATCATCTTTGTTCTTAAGCTTTGTTTGTCTTTTAAAAAGAGCAAACACATCTTCTTCAAGCTTTAACTAAATGTGAAACATTTTGCCCCAAAGGGGAAGCATCACAAATTAGGATGAAATAGAACCAGAGCTCTACAACAAAAACTGTTAAGCGCTATAAATATAATTAACGCCATATACTACCTGCTTTTGGCTGAGGACTCTGATAGCGCAGAGAAGCTGGGGGCTGATGGGGCTGTCTGGCCAGGGCTGGTGGCATTCCTGTACCCGACCCTCCTGGCAGAGCTGAATTTGTGTCTTGTCACTGGGTCGCCTGTTCTGCAGCGGCTGAGAGGCAGCAGGTCCACAGATCTGTTTGCACTTTGAATCAAAACAGCTGCTCTGCCTCCTGTGAACACACGTAGCGGGAGCAGGTCCACCAGCGTGCAGATCCCGCTGAGCAGGGTGTCTACGGACTGGCCTCTTGTGAATGTTATTTAACCAATTTATTGCATTAGGAGGGATACATGAGTCTTGACAGGAGAGATGTGAGACTCCTCATCACTTCTGTTTGACTTGTTGCGGTGGCAAAGAGCTGCAGCAGTTATCTCCAGGCTGAGATGATTGACTAGAAGTGATTTTTCACCAGGTGACATTTGCAATAATTACATGGTGCTTTGCTTGCTCAGGAGGAAATAATCAGCACGACCTTCAAAAGGCTCTGTGGAAAGCGGCTCTTGTAAAAACCATTATTTGAACCTCCTACCACGGCTGCTCCTGGCAGGGCTGGGAAATGAGGGGAGTGTCCTGAGCGTATGGTGACTGCTGCTGGCTGCGGGAAAGGCAAGCGGAGAGCCAGGCGGGCCAAGTGGTAAACTCGAGGGAAATCAGATTTCCTTCTGAAATCCTGCGGATTCTCAACATCTGCTTCTCTCTGCCAGGCTGCAGGTGGTGGAAAAAATCAAAACAAGTGGCTGGGGGAGCAGATCTGCTGCACAGGCTGGGGCAAGGCTGCGGGTCCGATCCCCCTGCTCCAGCCTGGGGAAGAAAATCCTTCAGGTACTCCCTTATCTCAGATTTTACAGCGGCATGTGAGACAAGTAATTACCTCATATGCTTTTCTGCCCCAAGACAGCACTTTCCTCGTGCTTCCCTCATGCTGTGGCACTAACAAATGACTCCTTTGCACCATGGCAAAACTGGGGAGCTTGCTGGCAAGCTTGTGGTGGTCCCAGCTGAAAATTGAGCCTGGGTTGTCTGTTGAGGTGCCAGCCTTCCGGGTCACTTCGTTGGGATTTCAACAGGGCATTGGCTGCCTCAACACCTTGTAAAGAAATAAAGGGTTCTAGGTGGCTTTTAATCCTGTCTGCTTCTCCCAACAGCTGTCCCGATGCCTGCCGTGAAAAGCATCCCTACGCCAGGCTCCCCTCTCCTGTAACGCTGGTCTGCAGATACAGAGATGTCGGCCCGCAAGTGCTGGGTCCAAAGGAAGCTGCTTTGAACCCAGGAAAGCCACCACGTATGCCAGCCCAGATTTCAATTTCCTGAACTCAGACCTTTTTTAAACAGGGCAACACCATCCAAAACTAGAGCTCCATTGCTAACTGACTTACCGAACAGCCTAGCAGAAACAGCAAGCAACAAAGCCACCCAATATCAATAATTCTTCTAAAATCCCCACATCCACCTTCTCTCCGTCAAGCCGAAACCAGCCTGAACTATTTAGAATGGGAATTATTTTCAGTGAAATTACACTTATTCTCATTTAATTAAAAAAAAAGAAACAAAGAATCTGAACAGACTTTAAATAAACAAATACATAAATAATCATTCTCAAGCTGAGAGAAAGCTGGGAGAATGACTCATTTTTGGTTGATCCTGAAAAGGAAGCCAGAAGTCTTGTCTCCCGTTCCAGCCAGTAAAACACGCTGTCTCATCAAAGGAATCTAATTAGCTTTTTTTTTTTTAGAAGGGGGTTGCTAAATAAGTTGTGTGAGCATGGCACCAGGGCAGCCTGGTGCTGGTCCAGGACCCCCCTGGTCTCTCGGGACAGGTCCCAGCCTCTGCCTCCCAGGCGAGGTGCCGGGAAGGCAGCCAGTGGCACAGCACTTGACAGGGAGGGGACATCACTTTGGCTTGTCAGCTGTTTAAAAGAAAGCAGAGTCTTGCTTTGGGCCTCCCCTGCCCTTTACACGTGCTGTGGGAATCCCTGGTGCCGGTGCAGGGCTGTGCGACGCCGCAGGAGTTGCCGCTGGGTCGCTGAGCAGTGCTGGCACCTCATTTTGCCAAACCTGGCCACCAAGTCATCCCAGCTAACGGCAGCTGAGGGGTGCTGGGTTAGAGATCTGGCCAAGGCACAGTGTTATTTCTGCAGCGCCCATCCCCAGAGGCAGCCTTCCAGGGGTAGAGCTGCTGGCTTGGGTAGGGGGTTACAGGCACATTTCTGTCTCGCCTTGTCTTCTCGGCAGCACCAGGGTGAAGTTCTGCGCTGTGCTGGAGGTCTCTCTGTTTGCTTAGCTCTTCAGAGAGCACTGGCTGCGCTTGCTTGTAGCTGCCCTGTGCAAAAGCTGACTGTGCTTCAGCAGGAGACCCCGGGCTGAGCCCGGGATGTGCCCCCTCTGCTGCCTTGGAAATGCCCCTTCTTAGGGACCATGCAGACTTTCTTCCACTTTAGGCTCTGCTTCAGTGAAGAGACCACACGGGCCAGAAGAGCTGCCCTGCAGGTAGTGCAAAGCCCGTGTTGGTGTCCCCCTGGTGCCCAGTGTCCCCATTAGGAAGATATTGCCCGCCGTTTTCCGAGGAGCGCACCCTTGTAAGGCGATGGACGAGGACTGCGAGCGTGCCAATGCTTGGAGTTAAACTCCCCGCACCTTCTGAACTGGAGCCCAACCATCTGCTGTGCAACTGTGGATTGGTCAGAGAACTGCTGGTGACTCAGTAGAGGAAGCCGAGGCATGGGCGATCTATTTTTAGCTGTCAGTAAATGTACTAAAGTGGCTTACTGCTGAGTTGAAGAAAGGACGGACAATCCCTGCTTGCCCTATTTAGGGAATAAATGTGAAATACTTACGTCCATTTCTAGAGCCTAAATTATAGGTGCTGCTGGGGAGAGGGGTGCTGGGGAGAGAAATCTCTGGCTAACCCTCTGCGCGGCTCAGGACGTGGCTTTGCTTTGCTGCCGCAGCAGCAACCCGAAAAGGCAGCCAGCACGATTGCAGGAAGAGAAGAGGAGGGGGAATGTGGGCGCTCACCTGGAAGCGTGCTGCAGCTACCCCGGGCTGCTCACGTCTGCTCAGCCCCTCTTGAAAAGGATGCAAATATGTGATGGGTAGCAATGAACCCAAGGGGACTGCTGAGCTTTTCTTTTACAAAAGGGAGCAGTAAGAAAGAAAATTACAGAACAAACTTTGTAGTTTTATATATATTAAATAAAGTATAATAAGCATATATAAAATAATAATCAATGTATGCAATATATATATGCAAAAAGCTTCTGTTCACCTTGTATCAGAATACAAGAAAATATTTCGGGAGACTAAAAGTTTGTAGATTCACAGCCAACAAAGACGTTTTACTCCATCAGCAGAGAATTAGACTGCAGATACAGCAACCATCAAGAGTACAGTAAGGCTGCAAGAAGGATGAGCCATTAGTGTGTGTGAAAGGACACACACAGAGATATTAGCCAATTTTATCAAATCCCATTTCTGCCTGAAATGTCTTCTGTTACTGTCGATAGTAACAGAAGTAGCTCTGTAACTTTGATTGAAAAGGAGAAGAAAAAAGTCACTTTTCTTTGTATGTGGCCTTGCCTGTGCCACGTTCCTCCTCTGGTCTTTGTTTTCAAGGCTTCTGCATGACAGAAGAGTGAGAAGCCTTTCAGATGGGGGAAGAGCTGACATCCTGGGGGAGGGATGTTGGCAGGGATGAAGTGCCATCCCCACTACTGCCATAAAGCTGCTTTGGGAAATGGGCTGGCCAGGGCAGTTGCCAGGATAAGATGACATGAAGGAGTGACAGGACTAGTATGGGAAATGAGCCAACCCTGAAGGAGGGCAGCAAAGGGGTCTCAGCAGGGCACCGGCACGAGGGTGTCTGGGGCTACACAAGGATCTTCCCTCAGGAGGAGTTTGCCTGATGGGAGCTGAGGCAGAAACTGGGTGAGACGCTTGAGATTTGGTCTGCGGATTGTTGCTTCCATTGCATCTGTTCTCTAAAAGGAGACTAAGAAAGCCTATTCCACCTCCATCTGTCAATGGCAGTGGGAAAGGCTGCTCTGCCGCAGGCACTGCTGCTCCTTAAAAGCTTCCAAATGCTTCTCCGCTGAGATGTTGTTGAGGTTTATTTCCTTGCGGTGACTGTGGTCACAGAGCAGTGTGATGGGCTCACAGTGGTAAGAGGCAAAGCATCTGTACTGAAAAGACTTCAGAATGGTAAAATGATTCGATACACCTGAAAAAAAAAAAAGCTGGTGGAGAATAGAAAGTATGAACGACCCCTAAAATGGAAAAGAAATAGGATAAACAGCCTCTTGGGTCTTACTTATTATTTTCTAAGCATTAACAGTGAGTAGTGGAGATTTAGGGGAATCTGTGCAGTGACCAATATTCTAGGGGGCTGTTAATTAAAAAAATGAATTTTCTCTTTGGCGCTGTTATGTGCTGGAGCTGCAGGGGTGGCCTGTTGGCTCTCCAAGAATATTCACACGCAGTCACTTGCAAGTCAATCACTTGTGGCTTTGCCTAGCAGGCACTTGTGACCCACCCTTGACAGTGTCCTTGCAGGCAGTGGAGTGGATGGATAAATTGCTCAGGGCTGCTGCCCTGCCTGCACCTGAAGAGGTGTCTGAAGGCAGTGCTGCAGGCAGCAGGGGGAGATCAGCCACTTCCAACCCCATGGCACACTCCTGGGACTTGCACTGCTGACATTCAGCACGGCATCCTCACCTGCGTGGCTGGAAGAACAAGGCTTGTTTGTCTGCTGTGGCAGAGGAAAACACAGGAGCTACGGAGAAATAATACTTTGTGTTCTCCTTATTCTATTGTTGGTGTGAGTGTTGGTGAGAAACTGAAGACTGAATGTTTAAAAGTGTACTCTGCATGGGAGGCATTAGAGCCTATGTGGGTTTGGTGGCTGAATCACCTGACAATAGTCTCTTTAACTCGCTGGGCCAGGATCAGTCATATCTCTAGGAAAGTTGCATAATAAAAAATCAATATTAAAGTTAATATTCTTAAGTTTTCCCTGCAGAGAGTCTGTCTGGGGTTGCATTTCCCTGTGGTTGGTCTTTAACCACCAGATGTTCCTCACAGAGAGCTGCAGCTTCTGCTCGCTCTGCGTTTTGGAAGCACCAGCCCAAGGCTGGTGGAGGTGAGGTACCAGCACTAAGGAATCTTGCTCTGCTGTGAAACCCTACATTTATAACACGCAGATTCCTTCATTCTGAGAGCAGCCTTGCCATTGTCTTCTTACCGTGGCTGTAGAAGACACAGCGCTGGATGTGAGCTGCAATGCCTAGCCTGGTGCTCCCTCCGTGTGTGGCTGGAGACAGCAGCACTGGTGCCAGCTCACAGCACCCAGTGGCCACGGCTGTCTTGGAGGCACTGCTCCCTTCCCTCCTGCACATTTGGGGCATTTGGTCTTTGAAGTGTATGGGGCTGCTCTGCAGGAGACACTGACTGATTTTTCCTGGGTGACTGCTCAAACCAGGATCGTTTGAATGTTTGCATTTTTATGGACTGATTTCAATCCTCAGCTCTGACTGCCTATACTCTTTATTCCTTGCTGGATCCTGAATTAAAAAAGATTTCCCTTTCATTTTGCATTGGAAGAAATAGAGCATTGGTAAGAGAAGCACTTCTGGTCAGTGGAGATGGGGGAGATGCTCTCTCCTCTGCTGCTGCTGCATCTCTCCTGCCTTCACTCCAGTTTCCATCTGTGCAAAATCCGAGAGGGCACTGTGAAACACCTCAGCACACCGCAGTGGAAATGTCTTCCTCTCTGGGTCTTCAGTGACTTTGGATGGAAATCTTGAGTTATTCCAGTGCTGGACATTGCACAGCACAGCCTTTTCTCTGCTGATGTGTCAGTTCCTGCCTGAGACCCAGTAAGATCATCACACATCACATTTCCCCTGGAACCTGTTTTTAGGGTATTTATGACTTTGAATCACTCAGTTATATAATTTGACTCTTCTCTTGCACTTGTCATGATGTTGCACAGTCTGGGGGCTCTTGCACTGGAATAATTTCACTGATGTTTTCCTCTGGCTTTAGTTTTGCACAGTTTTACATACATAAAATCTTTCGTGAAGCTGCCTACTACTGCAGGCAATAATTGTTCTTGTGTGTATGAATGCTGTTTGCCACACTAGAGAAATTCCCATTGGCTCTGAGGGTGTGCGTTTACTGTTAAAATATGGTGTTTGGTTGGTTTTGGCCATTTCCTTGTAATGCTTTTTGTTGTGGAGGCACGATCAATTGTCCAACTGCTGACTTTGTAGTCAACGTGTCCCTGTCTTAGACCTGGATGTTCTGTTGCAAAGCGGTTGCTTGTGGATCATTCCCACTTCCCCTCCATCTTTAGACATTCATTTCCATCTATAACTCTGAATAGCAGCATTTTATTAAATGATTTTTTTTTCTGTTATGTGGGAAAACAATTTTTTGTTGGTCCGACCACTTGCACTTTGAAACATCTTTCCTTGTTTTCATTGTATTGTTATATCTTGGCTGAGCCACTGTGGCTCATCAGCTTTAATTGATGAGAAAGCACAGGGTGTGTTTGCTTTTCCCTGAAAGCCATTTTCTGCTCCGTAACAAATTTTAAAGGGCTATAAAATGCATTAATAGCCTGCCCAAATGCAGCTGCTGCTGAGGAGAGCAGGGGAAAGTGCAGCCTGCCCCATTGCAGGGTAACGGGGAGCCTACTGCCCTCCTCCCACTCTCTAAAGGCACCACGTGCATTTTGAGGCTGAAAATGCTCATTTGATGAGTAACCCGGTGAGCACTTTGTCCTCTGCCCATCAGTGGGATTTCTGCTTGGAAAGGGAGGTAGAGTACCTTCAGGAGCAGGTACAAGCTGCCTTTCCCCTGGCAGCCCTTCCACAGCTCCCACCACAGGGATGGGGGAGCAACAGGACTGCCTGGAAGGGAGCAGGAGTTTCCCCAGGGAGGCTGGTGGAAGGACAGTATCATTTCAGTCCTCCCGGGGTTTAAAGGAATAGAATTTGTCTTTTTTTTATTTGGCCATCGCTGAGCCTCCGGTGCTGCTGGTTGTGCCCGCGCCGCAGTTGGGCAGCCCCAAACTGCTTATTAACACTGTTCCCTCCTGCTGCAGGAGACCCACAGTTGTGCCGGGCAGGGCTACAGTGGTCTCTTGGTGTTTCCTTACTGATTTGTCCCAGAACCAAAGTCTTCCTTATGTTCTTGGGTGCTCTGTCTTCTCAGGGACCTTCGGGGCTCTCAAATTTGTTTCAAAATATTACTTTGCTCAGATTATTAAACAGTGAAAATAGCAAAGAAAAGGCTCCAGTTGACTCTGTTGTCTTTGCATTTCTTAAGTGTGACTTGCAGGAATAAAACTGTGTAAGGGCTCATCTGGATCTATTGAGTTGGGACCCAGGCTGTCCAGCTTTCACAGCCCTGGAGGTTGATGCAGTGGGTCTGCAGAGTGGTGCAAGTGAGCAAGTGTAGGGCTAAGGACAGAGGCAGCTGCTGGGCCACCAGCAGGATGGCCTGGGTGCAATAGAGCTGAATATGGATGTATACTTTGGGAGGAGATCAGCTGAGAAAGCCTGAGTTGTCCCTGTACGTTCCTTGCAGAAGGAGAGGTCCACTTGCAGGAGTCACAGCTGGGGTCCAGTCTGCACCTCATACTGCAAGGTGTTCATCATCGCCATGATGTGCACCCTTCATCGCTTGCTCTGCTAGAAGCCCAGGCGAACGGTAGCTCGGCATTCATGCTGGCTAAGTGGCAGCCGCAATTAACGTACCTCTGTGTAATTACAGCGCAGCACCTGGCCATGCCTATGAGGGTTGAGCAGAAGCCAAGCCGTGTGGGTGGAGGGTTTCCCCAGAGGCCCTGGCGAATGCAGGGCTGGGCGATGGATTGATTACAGCTGTGTGTGAGGAGGTTTAAAAATAGCTCTCCAACTTTCCAGAGGAATGTATTTGTTATGGAGTCACTGAAAGGCTGTAGTAAGAGACCCAGGAGCGAGCAGCCGCTGGGAGCAAGCCAAGAGACAGAGCTTCTTCTGGGCATGGTGCTCCCTGGAAAGGCAGACTTGGGCTGGTGAGCAAGGAACCCGCTCCTGTTTGTTTGCTCTCTGTGTTCAGGGAAACAAGATTCTGTGTACGTTTTGTATGATAAATAAACATCTCTGCACCAAGGAAATGCTTGACTCTTATCATCCGTTGTATTGTAGTGGAAACAACCTGGCAAGACCCCACGTATTGGCTAATCCTTGGGCCAGATGGAGGTAACAATATGTTTAAAATGGTAATTAACTACTTCATTACGTGTCTGATTCCCTGTTTTTAAACAAATTGCTAAGAAGGCTTGTTTAAGAAATACATTTCCTGGTGCATTCTGGTCCACCATGTGAACTCACAAGATCTCAGCCTTAACAGCAAAATTGTTAGATTGGGTGTAACAGAAGAGCTAATCACTAACATGCGGGAAGCGTGAGCCAAAAAGTTGCAGAGGGACAAGGAGCGTGGCAGGGAACTGAAATAAGGGACACACACACCATTATTCTGCAAGAAAAAGACAGTGCTCAGAGGTTTCCATCTTTTACATACACAGTGATCATAATTAACTCTTTGTGACGGTGATGCATGAGGATGAAAGGGGACTCCTGTGAGGGTGAGCTTAATGCGCAGATTCAGGTGAATGTTTTCCCAAAGAAGTTCCCTAAAATACATCCCCAGTGTACACTGGGATGGGAGGGAAGGAAGCAGTGACATTCAGGTTGGTTAGGGCAGAAAACCTGTTTGACTTCAATGGGAAGGATCACGATCCCTTAAGAAGGAGTGAACTAGGAGCAAGGGTTATGGTGAGGCAACAAGCGGGGATGGAACCAGTGTGCAGAGGGGAGGAGGTCACAGAGGCGAGGCCAGAGGAGGTCTTCGTACAGCATCATGGAGCTGCAGGGTTTTATAATCTCAGGGCCATGATAAATTCTAGTAAGTGTAGACAGCAGTGCAGAGGAACAGAAACATCATCTGTGTCTGCAGTGAAAGGTAGGTTAGTCCTAATCAGAGGGAAAGCTTGCTGGGAGGGAGGAGAGTGGATTCAGAGCTGTGGTTTAGCCGCATAAATCCATGGAGTCACACCAGTGTGTGTGAAAGATCTGTCTGGGGGCCTTGGAGGCATTTGTTGTAGAAGTTGTTTTTTATCTCAGGGTTGAGTTTGCAGGGGTGGTCACAAGGAAAATAACTTTAACTCGCAAGCAGTAGGGGTTTGCCTGGGTGTCTCCAAGAGATAAGAGCTCTCTCAATGTGCTCCTGAACACGGGCTTGCAGACAATAACCTCATCCTTTGGCCAGATCCATGCTGTGATTCTGCCTGCAGAGTTACATCTGCTCAGAGGACAACATTTTTATATACATAGCCACATAGACTAGATGCAGGCAAGGTGTCGGGGTGTCTGAAAGCTTTCTGCCTGCCTTGGGCAACTCTGTCAGCTGAAAAACTCTTCCTGTTGGTGCATCTTCATCTTACACCCCAGAAGCTGGCTGGGGAAGCCATGGCAGCAAAACATCCGTGCCGTAAACTGCACATCCTTCCAGCGGCACCAGCCTGGAGCTTTTATTTAGTCTCGTATCTCAGGCAGCAGATTTGCCTACTGTGACGAGACACATGGAGGAAAGGGTTTCTCGCAGCTACAAGAAAATGGTCTTCGTCAAACAGCTGCCAGACCTGCTCTCAGGAGGACTCGATCTGTAAGGCAGAAGGAACAAAATTAGGTCATATCCTTCCAAAGAAGAGATGACTTTTGAGTCTTGTATGATCACGTGGTACAGAGACGTGACTGCTTCTTCTCAGGTTGAGCCTTGGCTCCTGTTTCCTGGAATAAGTGCAGGCATGGAGGTCTGAGTGCTCCAAACTTGATGACATCACCTTTTAGGCTATAAATCAGCATTGTCCTCAGCACAGCGTTAACTTTGTTTTGAGAAGAGCCTTTGAGCTGTCTCTGAGCTACACAAATATTGCAGAATATTTTTTTTTTTTTTAATTTAAAAAAGGCACTTTTTAACATTTGCTGCATCAAAATCAGTTTGAAGTTTGAGACTGTGATGGGATATGTTTCTCTCTTTCAAGGCTTTCTCCACCTTCCCCCCATAGCTTGGTAGGTGTCAGGGGAGCACGAACACAACCTTGGGGTCTGTTTGCTCCCACAAATGCTGACAAGAAGCCAGCATCATTGGGTGAACAAGAACCCCCGGAGCTTCCCTCTCCCAATCTGTCCTTCCTCACCTTGTCCTTGAGCACCCAGGGAAAGGAACATGTGGGAAGCATACTTGGGTGAACGGGGAAGGAAAATAGCGTAACATATAATTTTAAGTCATGGGTTAGGCAGTCCCAGGGCAGTTAACTCACCCTGCATTTCCCTATCCAATGGCACTTCTGCCCTAAGAACCAGCTTGTTGATCAGACACCTGGCACGTTGGGCAGCAGTGCTCTACCTAACCTCAAAATAGCGGTGATGACAGGGAAAAAAAGAGTAGGAAGGACAAATAGCAAGTTTGGTGTGGGTGGGTGTATCAGTGACTAGGCACAGCACGTTTTGGAAGCATTGCAGCAAGGTGGGTTTTGAGAAGGAGTTTGAAGGCAAATATGATAGCTGCTGGGTGCGTTTTTCTGGAGTGGTCTTCACCTTATTCCTTTGTATGGGGAAAAAAGGGTAAAAAAGGAGATAAAAATAGAGATTTTACACTGGTTAAGCAGCAAGATGCTTGTTGTGTTGCCTCAGAACCCTGAAAGGGCAGGAAGAGAAAAACCCATACAGCAGAAATGTTGCTTAAAAAAACAATTCCTTTCACATTATTTCGCATTATCTGAAATGTTCCATTGCTGCCTTTAGTTACATAGAGGCTTTTCATACACCCAGGTCTGTTGATCTCTGATAAAATTGCACAAAGGAGGCAGCTCATTAACTCTCGCTTTTGCACTGAGCATGTTTTGATGTGCAGATCGCTGACAGCACAAGAAATCCTTCCTGGCTGTGTAGGTAGGGATAATAGTGGTATTGACAGTGTTGTACCTGCTGCAGGCGAAACACAGGGGATTCTCCGTCTCCTCGGCATTTCATCTGAGGAGTAATGACCAGGGAACGTGAAGAGCGATTGTAGAGTTGAACCTAACACAAAGTGCTCCCATGAAACCCCCTTTGCCAAAATGATGATACAGTTCCTGTAATTCGGCGTCTCAAGTCAGACCCTTGAAATAAACACTAACTTTTAATAATTCCTGCCATTACCAGCCTGTTATTGATTAAAATAATGATACCTTTTGTTTTTCATAAAGGTTTTCAAGCTCTCTTGTGTGCAGAAAGCTTCTCAAACATTTAACAATTCCAGGCATGAATGGTTTATCTGAACATTTTCCTTGCAACGCTGGAGACTACAAACAAAGCACTGTTGTATTAGTGTGGGGAGGCAGAGAGCAAAACTAACCAAAATACTGCAGTTATCTAAACTGACTGGAATTAAATAGCATAAATGAGAAGAAAGTTACATTTAATGTATCATTTTTTAACTAGAGGATGTCAGACATTAAAGCTGGGATCTTTTAAAAGAGAAATTGTTGGCAGCACTTGTAAGTGTGTGCATGATGGGCATGCAACTTTGTGGTTTTGCTTTGATTTCTTTCTCTCTGCTCTGAAATCATAAAGAATCATGGAAAGAGGTAAAATGACTCCATTAGAGTTAAATGCTGGTGTTCAATAATGGAACAAAGATAAAAAGCAAACAACAAATGCATTTCTGTGATGGTTTGGCTGCTTCATCATCTTAGCTAGTGTCCTTCTCTTTCCCTAAACTAGAAGAAGATGGTTTCAGGCTCTGTTTAAGGTGGGACCAGTCTTGCCTCTGTAGGGAAACATGCTGGCTGCACACTGGGACACAGAGATAATGAGTGGCTTGGCAGGTTCGGGGTGGATGGTGCTGAGCCAGACCTAAACCACCACTCCGGATACGCTGGGCCAGGAGAGCCCATGGGTCTACCCTCCCCTCTCCCCTGCACTGTCCCAAACCCACGCAAGCACCTGCCCTGGCACTGTGTGTGCCAAGGATGCTCTCCCACAGGCAGTGATGCTGGTAAGGGACATCCCCCATAGCAGGGAATAGGTGAGTGCACAGAGACCTTCCCCAGGTCCCCAAAATTGCTCGAGCCATGCTGGTGGCACAGCTCTCTGAACACAGCAGGGGAACGAGCTGCTTTGCTCCTGCTCGCAGTGCGTGCCAGCCCCGACGCAGCCACAACAGCTTGTGGAGACAGGCAGCAATGGTCTGCATCTGCGCAGCCCAAGTTCCCGGCTCAAGTGGTCCAAGAAATTTGGTCTCTCCATGAATGGCGGCTGAAATTAGACCTGAGGAAAGTTCATCTTTAATGTCAAGTGGCGCTGTTTCATTAGGCAGATTTTTCAGAGCTGCAGCCAAATCAGTCCAGTGCTGCTTAATTGCTTAATATGAAAAATCATGACTTTTGCCAACTGCTTGCCTAATTATGTATTTTATTCATTGTAAACATCAGCTCTGAGAGGATGGAAGGGAGGCCGCTCAGGGTTTCCACAGCCAATCTGATGGGCTCGAGTACAGCAGCCGTCTCTGAAGCTATATTTAGCTGGGTCTCACTGATGTGGCTGAAATGGACCTCCAAGAAGTTATCTTTTATACCCTACCCTTCAAAATGAGGACCCCCTTCACCATTTATTCTTGTGTTTCTGAATCTATTATAAAAAAGTTATTTATCTAATCTCCTTAGGACTTGCATATTTTCACAAAATATATTTTGGCCTCTTTCCATGTTTTCAGTCCAGAATTTCAGAGGTCAGGCTAGCTTTTGCCAAGACGTCTCTGTCTCAATTCCTGCTGCATCATCCCAAGACTCATTGTGGGGGTTTTCTGTGGATTTTACTCAGGACCAAGCAATTCTGACAAATTGGAAAAAAATATTGTTTCTGAAGCCACTAAAATTTGAATTTCAGGTCTGAGCAAATTTTACTTTTTAAAGCTGGAAATTAAGGGATAGGTTGAAGGTGGCAGAAACATGATGGTGCTAACCACTGTTCAGCCCAGAAGGGCAGAAGCTCTGCCCTTGGGAGCCCACAACCTGATGGAAACCTGATGGATATCAGCAGAGAGACACTTGCCTGAGCAGGGTGCACAGGAGGAAGGGGCAGGGCAGGGGTAGGTGTGATCTTAGCCCACCATCAAACCCATTCCTCTTGTCAGGGCAGCAGCTCCAGAGCAGCACTGGTGGAAGAGACAGGACAAAGCGCGTCCCCTCCACCATCCAGCCACAGTGGGTTTGCTTACACCACTTCAAAAACACTCCCATGCAGAGCACCCCCTGAACAGAATACAGCTTTTATCTAAAGAAATGCTACTGAAGTTCATACATATTAATGCTCATATACTGACTGCTCTTTCTGATCTGCTTTAATCGAAAGATAAGCTGAATTTCTTATCTTGTTCTTCTGCAGTAGGAGTTGAATTTTGAAGCAGTAAGTTTTCCTGCTGTGTTCCAAATGCATTTGAATTAAATGTGGTCATAATAGTGGAGAAAGCATCAACCTCTATATAAAATCCATTTGTACCAAGGGAGCTGTATAATACTGCACTTTAAGGAGATGATCATTAAAAATAACTATCTGGGACAGTCTAGCTGAGGAGAAAAGCATCCAAACCATCCATATTGAGCACAGTAAAATATAAATATCTCTGTCTTGTTTATAAACTGCTGAAAATGAAAAGTGTTTAACTTCAGGGGATATAACATCACTTTAGAATTTTTTTTTTACCTCTGATTGTGCATGAGATGAACCCTGCCTGTTTGAAGTTTGAGCTGAGGGTTCCCCTCTTGCAGATAGACTATACTTTGTTTAGAGAGAGCAGATCAGAGAAATGAAGACCAGAGGTCTGCTTACAGAAGTATGTGTACAAAATGTGGTCATAACTGCAGAAACAACTGCTAGAGTCGCACATGACACCTGACCAATTCTGCACACAGTTAGATAAATGGGCAGTTCCCCTTGACCAGCAACTGCACAATGGATGGCTGCAGCTCGCTGCACTGCAGCTGCAGGGCACCTTTGGTATCCTTTCTGTGCACACTCATTTCATGTGAACTGAGGCCACGCTTCCTGTGTTGAAAACTACTTCAAAACTGATTTATTTCCATAGAAATTCCAAAAATTATTAGACTTACTCTTGCATTTTTTTTTGAGCAACATCTATGTACTTCCTGGCTTTTTTTCTTCCTTTCTCTTTTTCCCCCTTTTTCTGGAGGAGCTGAATAATTCATCATAGAAAGAGGCACACAGATTTTCATTTTTTGTTTTAGTAAAACAGTACTTCAAAGCAAGCACTGTCAGAGGTTTGCTTATTGCAACTCAGATTTATGCAAAAGGCACTGCAATGTCTCTGGACTCTCATTTTAGGATGGCCATATCCTCCTCATTTGTAGGTCTGCTCTCAGCCTTGTGTTTTCTCAGTATAATCTCAGAAAAAAATATCGTCAAATTCAGGGAATTCTGCCAGTACAATCTCTGGATAGTTTGCCTGAAAAACACCTTAGGATTATGGATTTTCATTCTGTGGTCACAGGAGAAATTTTTAAAAAGAACAAGGCTATGTGCTGGAAATCCATAACTTGTCTTGGAATTTTCTTTAGTATTAAACTCATGCTGAATAATTCCCTAAATTTCACCAAAATAATCTGAGAACTCTACAGGTGAGTAAACTATGTATTTTTGGAATTTTTTTTTGAGCAACAAACCAGCTAATGCAAGATTCAAAAGCTTTACCTTCTTGATCTCAGTCTGAGTTAAAAAGCAAACTATGTTTGCAGAAGGAGAAGTAGTTTAGCAGTTTCAAAATTCTGAGTTTATCAGGTTGGCAGTCCAGTACTTCACATTAGGCCCACACCAAAAGCGTGTGAATCATCTTCAGAGGGAAGGCGTTGGTCAGCATGGATTGGCTTTGGAGTGCTCTCCACTGTCTGTGGCCTTTAGCTCTTAAATCTGTCTTACACTTGAGTTCCCAGTAACCTGCCATAAACCCATAAGCCACTTGGGAAGTGTAAACACAGCGGGTCCCTAGCAAAACGTAAATTTTTGTGCTACTGACAGCACTACTTGGAGCGAAAGGGCTGGGGGAGTGAGGGGCTGTGACCTGCAGACATGGTGCTGCGGCTCCAGTGACCACACAGGCTGGGAAACGCTGTTGGCAAAGCTTGCAAATTCCGATGGAGTAAATGGCAAATGTGTCCGGAGAAGCAGGATAAGCATGAATTAGTTTCGCAGGTTACTCCCATGCTCACACTCTGTGTCCCACAACACAGATGTAGGATTTGGGTAGGAGATGCTACAGAAAATTATTCCAAGTGTAGCATAGAGAGCAGCGTCTCACATTGAGTTGGTGAAGGTTTACGTGTCCAGAGGATCCCAGGATTGAGATGAGTTTAAAGCAGGTTAAATCTTTAATGCTGCAACCAGTAATGGGACAGTAACTGTTTTGTTGTGTTACTGGCTTGTGGGGAACAAGAACCACAACATCAAGGACCTCAGAGCTTAACATTGTTTTTGTCCCATGGCAGGCAAACACCATAGATGGGTCCAGCAGTTTTGATGCCTTCTGGTTCACCATGACTGGACACTCCATCCTTCAGAGCCTCAGGGGCAAAAACTCAGTGTGTACTTCTCTTTTCTGTGGCTTTGAGTGTGGCTTATCTTTCAAGGACTGGAGGACCAGTGCCAGTTCTTGCCAGTAGTGCAAGAACTACAAGTACTTTTGAACTTAGAAAGACCTTGTCTCCATCCCTTTACCATATGGAAATGGTAAAAATATGTCTTTTACCATTTTAAAGACTTCTTCCGAGTTCTGAAGCCCAGAACTATAAGCAATTTGACCTTCAGTTGTCTAAAGATAATTTCAACTGTGATCCTTCAGCTGGTTCAGAAGCTCCTTAGGGAATCTTCTTGCAGCAAGAAAATCTAAACCTTATTCAAACCTTGATAAGCTGTAAGTGAAGGTAGAAACCATTCTCAAGGCTCTTGTTACTTCCTAAACAAGTCTGCATCAATTTGTATGAGTTTCTTGTGATACTGTGATCCCTGAAGTCCTCTGGCTGACCTCTGTCCTCCTCAAAAACCACGTGGAAGATGAGTGAAAGTGTACATTATCTTCCTGTGGCTGGGGAAAGCCCACTCATATGAAGACATCACTACACTCAACAGTCCCAGAGATTTAGAGCCTTTCCTGTAACAAAAAATATAGCTCTTGGGAGGCAGCAGCATCTGAGACTGTCTCCAACCTGTTGACTGCTGGCCACCAGGACCTGCAAAGCTCCCAAACTTGCAACTGTCCACTCCAGATCTATATGCTGGGCTCTACAATTCTGGGTTTGGTTTGCTGTAGGTCTCAAGGAGAGCAGAGTATTTAATCCAAAAGGTTTTTTATTCCTCTAGTGGTGTCCCATTTACAGAACTGATCTCTTCCAGCAGCCTGCCTCTGGTCTCCCAGGACCAGCATCCTGCACATCACAGCCAGTCAGCCCACGGCTAGTCTCTGAGCAGTAGTCCCCACCATCACTGGGATTTCTGTCTCACCGGGTGGCCTACAGATGAGGCATGTCTATACCACGTAGGTACAGTCCAAGTTGTGGGAGATAGTGCGGACTTGGACCCTGCATTTCAAGCTTCCAACTGCTTGTCCGTGAGAACTAAGGTGGTTGGAGCAGACAAGGTCACAAGCCATGTAGAGGCAAGGTGAGAGACAACATATATGGATCTCATCTGGTAAGTTGAGGCACTTGAGAAATATCTGTGCAGTTGAGGCCTCCAGTTAGAACATGTCATACTTTCCCAGTGACTTGGGACAACAAAGAGTGGTCAGCAACCAAATCAGAGCACGGCCACACTGCCTTGTGTATGATATGCCCTGAGCAGCCCTGGATTTATGGAGTACAACAACTGGTTTGCTTCTGAACATCAGCAGGGTCTTAATCCAGCCTTTCCTTAAAGGTTTCCCTCCTGTTGGCCGATGCCACAGTCTAGTCCTGCTCTCAATACCTACAGAAATCAGATCACAGGCTTGGAGTCTGTGTTGAGTAGTTCTTCAAGACAAAGTGCCAGACCCATGGAGAGGTCTGAAATAATGTCTCCACAGCGGTAAAAAACCTACTACTTCTAGCCTCGCGGTCTGTGAGTTATGGGGTGTTACGCACAGGGTGTGCTTTCAGTAGGGAGAGGCAGTTACTCAGTCTTCTCCAGACCTTTCCCAGTGTCTCAGCAAATCTAAACCTGACAGGGACCACTTCAGAGGCTTGAGGTAGCTTTGTTTGGTTTTTGGCTCTTTTGTTGTCAGCTGAGTCCAATGCGTACTCGGGTGCTCAGCGCACATCTCAGATACCCTCTCTTTTTTTTTTTTTAGTGTTTACCATTTAAAGTATGCTGTTCAAATAGCTATTTTTTCTCCAAAAGGTTAGCGAATCCTGCTCGCCTCCTGCATCCCTGGGCGCCGCTGGCGTTTGTCAGGGGGTCTGACAGACTCGAGTGCGCTGCTCTTCAAGGCGCAGGGAGATTCTACTCTCCACTGAGAGCTATTATTTAGGGCTCAATTAATCTTTTGTCCACGTTTTGCCTTCAGCAGCCGAGCGAAGCTCCTCGCTGTGCCGTGTGGTGGGTAGATGCAAGGACTGTGGTGGCCTTTGTCTAACACGCCAGCTCCTCTCGCTCTCTCTCTGGGATTATCTTCTGGCCCGGCGGTTCTTGCCCAGCCGTAGCTGTCCCCAGGATTTCTCAAGCCCAGCAGTGGATATGGTGTTTGTGTAGGCTGGGAGGGGAACTCTCCCTTGCAAGTGCTTAGGGGTTGACAGGGCCCTTTGTGTCCTCCTTAACGCTTTGCATGTGAATTTTGTATTGTTTCCAGACAAAGCGGAACTCGGTTGTGGGCGGTGTCAGGAGCCCGATACATTTTTTTTTTTCTTTTCTTTCTCTTAGAATGACAAATTTGAAAAATGGTGCTATGGTCTTTTTAGAAGAAGCTGAGCTGATTTATCTGACTTCAGTGGCGTTACACGGGCAGTGAATGGAGCCCCTTGTGTTTGCAGAGCAGCGGAGGGTTAGGCGCAGGGCTGCAGGCTTAAGCCAAAGGCCAGCTGTCACCTGGGTTTTCTCACCCAAACTCTCCAGCTTTTTAACGGAGAGGGTGTTTTTTAACGGAGAAGTGCAGGGGGTTTGTGGGGTTCAATGGTACATTTGTGAGGTGGCTTTTACTCACTTAAAGAACATTTGAAATACATTTTGAAGCAATTAACACCCCAGTAAAGTGCCCATAATACTTCAGGACATGAGGGAAGAGGCTTCAGAAAATTTTTATTAATTTATTTGCTGTGGCTCTTACTTTAAGAAATACAAAAAAAATCAAGGCTATGTGGACGGCATTCAAAAATGTATTTCGGTAACACTTAAAGCCTGATCTTAAAGGTCTTTTCTAACCAAAATGAGTCTATGCTTCTATGAGTTTTTCCTTGTAAAAGTAGACCCCTCATTTGCTTCCAGGGTGGGGTGGAAGGTGGGTTACCCCGAGCCATGGGTGGCACCTGGGCGGCTCTCTGTGCCCCTTGTCATCTGGTGCCAGCAGCACAGCTCGACGCATTGCTTCTCAGGTGAGCGGGGCTGGGGTTTGTGCTCACCTCTTGCACAAGCAGCAAACCAATTAAATATGTAGTCTTTGTGACTGTGGCAAGCTCTTGCGTTGTTTGTGATCTCGTGTTTCTTTTATGGCCAATTTTGTGTATTATGCAACAGATAGCAGAAGCGTTTTTCATCTGATACAGCAGAGATGAATGCCCTTCTTCATGCAGCATCCACTTGTGCCTGAGCCAATTAGCTCTTCCTTTAAAAGTTCTCAGCCTTCTCTACAGAAATAAATGCCCGAGAGAGGAGGGAGGCAGGGCACAGAAAAATTTTTAGGTGTGGATACACATGTAGAAATGCTTAGGACTGCCTTCAAGGCAGGGAAACATACAGTTTTTTAATACCATTCCCTCTGCTCCCTGGCTTGTTTCCTCCTATTTCTGTCAAACCTAAGCTGCAGACTGAAAGCAGCAGAGTGGGACAGAGAAATCAAAAAGCTAGGAGAAAATTAGTCCAGCTTGTGATGCCCTTGGGAAATCAGTACGATGGGAAAGCTGATCCTATCCTTCCTCCCATTTTCTAATTGCAAACGTTAGCCTCATCCTTCACCGCCTTTGTTCTCAGTTTGCTTGACAGACAAAAGAGCAGGTCCTGCTCCCCAGAAGCTTCTTGCAAGCTTTGCCTTTGGGGAGGCGCTAAGCAAGGGTGCTCTGGAAATGGGATTCCCGTCTGGGATACACAAGAGAGCACAGGCAGTGGCTAGGAACCTGTCCTGCGGTCTGGGTCAAGCAGAATTTCAAATTCCCCTGAGAGCATGTGGTTACCTACCCAGCAACATCCAGGAATAATGCAAAATATAGAATATAAAAAACCATAACAATGGTGTGTGTGAAAGGAAATTGCGGGCTCCCTTTGTTGGGGAGAAGGTTCCCCAGCCTCTCTGTGGTTGTGTTTGATACCACCAGGAACCACATGGGCATCAGGTTAAACAATGCCTCGTCTCCAAACTGTATGTGGTAAAAATAGACGGCAAGAGGCTCCAGGAGGAGCACACAGAGTAAGGACATACCTGTGCTTGCAAGGGACCACAGCTTTGTTCTCAGGCGTATTCTCACTTCAAGGAGGTGTGTTTGTAAAGGGCTGCTCTGCAGGGTCAAGGCTGAAGTTTGCTTCTCATTTTGAATCTGATGTGAACAGCTTCCCCCGCCCAAAGTAAAGCCAGCTCCCTTGAGACATCACATAACACAAGGAGATTTTTACTTTTTCCTGGTGCAAACCCAAGGTGGGAAAGAAAGAACGAGGACTTTTCTTGCATTGACACCATAGGCTTAAAAACCAACACATTTGACTCTTACAGGTCTGGTAAGAGACACTGTCTCTCATGAATCATGCTGGTCTTCCAGCAGTGAGGCTTACACACCCCGGGATCACCCTGTGGGATGGACATCAGCCTGGTGGGATGGGACACCTCTTGGGGGATGGAGGTGATCACCTCTGCTTGGCTTGCCATGGGCAGCAGCACTAGGGATGTAGGGAAGGGGGCAGCTTAAAACTAACACAAATTTCCCCAGCTACTGCCTGCTCATCTCCTCGTTTCCTCTCTTAAACACCAGCACCAGCCCCTGCCTTGGCGAGATGTATGTGATGGACTGAACCAGACTGTGCCCAGAGGAACCCTTCCCTACCAGGGACTACTCTCCTGGTGTTACACAGACATCCCCGAGGCCTGTGCAATGCTTTGTGTGTCTGCTGTCGTGGCTCTTTAGTTTCATACTTAAACGAAGGTAGCTGATGAATACTTCGACCAGTTTGATTTTTCTGCTTCCCTGCTACAGTACTGTTTTATCCTTTTTTCAAAGCTTTGGTAATTCTCTGTATCACCTGGCCCCCTGAGCAACTGCTCATTTCATCTTGGGAAGGAAATTCATTTAACAATGTTTTTTTAAATTTTCATTCTGTGTCCGATAATGTGAATAATGTATGCTCTACCAAAGCAATATGTAATTAGCCTATTCTGCAACTAAACAAAATCTTAGCATCCAGGGTTTTGATAATGTCAAGTAGGAAGGCTTTTGATACTGATTTTTTTCTGTGCATAATTTTTTGGTCATATACGCTCTTTATCTCTGGTATTGTTTGACCGGTCAATAGCTTTCATTTCTAATGAAGAAAATCACTCTGTGAATCCATGATAACCAAAAGCCTCAGATAAGTGAATTTCACCGGGTCATTAAATCATAAAAGCACTAACAAAATAAAATAAAGAAATCCAAATATCCTTACTGTCATGCAGATGAGGTAGTGGCTATGGGGCTGAACATCTGAGCTTCCAAGAGTGCCTCTGTCTTGCTAAGCAGTCCTTGACTTCTGGCTGATTATTTTAAATATTCTGATTTTTTTTTCCCTTAAGTTCATAAAATTGTGTTAGTCATCTTAAAGACATTTACCTGTCAATTTTTGTGTTTGTTCTTTTTCAGTGGTCTGGATTCTGACATTAAGATACCTTTGCGCAGGCAGTCGAAGTCCTCCTTCTGCAGCCACCTCCTGCCATTACCCTGGCAAGGGAAAAAGCTCTGAGAAGCCTTTCCTGATAAATCCAAAGCCATTTACACGTCTGAAATGGACTTTTCAGTTCCAAGAGAGAGCAATAACTATTTTAGCTACATGCTCCATTAGCCTAGTTATGATTATGAACCATACTAAGGCTAACAGCTTCAGCTAATAAAACGCACAGTTTGAGCCTCAGAAACACTTCTAGTAGTGAAGAAAATATGAATATTTATTAGGGGCCAGATTTAGCTCTTTCAAAAAGAAAAAAATAAAAAATAAAAAAGGTCTAACCACGTACCTGAGGTAAAATGCTGACCTAAATGACCATTTTTTTTTACCCTGACTTTTTTGCTTCGTGTATCTTTTTAATTTCCAAACCACAATGATTAAGGAGGATGTTAAATGCAGGGCTGTATGCACAGTTTTCAAAGCACTCTGTGGTATCACAAGTTGGGCTCCTGCAGCCCCTCAACTCTGCCTGCACTGGCGGGCTTGACCTTGCCTGACAAGCCGGTCATCGCTGCCAGCCACTTCTGAGGCCAGAAAAAAGGTGTTTAATTGATAAAAATATTTGTCCTGCTGCACAAACAACCTGCATCTCACACTGTCTTTTGGGACAGCATGCGTTAAATTAGCTGTGAAGGGCTGAGCAGAGACAAGGAAGGGTTTTAGAAAGTTGGGGGCCAGCTGGGCACATTTTCTCTTTCTCCCCTTTGACATCTGGTGGCATTTCGTTTCATTCCCCAGATCAGATATGCCGTCCAGTTAATAAACTCAGGTGGAGGACAGCAGCTTGCCTGATGAAAACGAGTAATTACATTTCAGTTTCCCTGACTGGAATTTTGATTGCCATCGACATGATTAATAAGATCTTTCCTACCGTTGCTTAAAGAAAGCTGTAACCCCTAGGAAATTACTTAGTGTATGGCAAATGTAAACAGGCTTTAAAGCATCAGCAATGAGGAAGGATAGCAAGTGACTGAGGGAGAGGCATCATGAAAGGAGGTTTGACATTTGATAAATGTCTCAGTGAATAAGCTGGTGGGAAAGGAAGCAAACAGCCCAGTGACAAACTGGACACACAACAGTGCATCAGGTGGATGGAGCTGCAAGGCACAGAGATCATTCAGAGCAATGTCGGGGACTGGGAAATAAAATCAGGCCTGAGATTTCTCAGAGGAAGTAACACCACTCCTCCTCTCATCAGCAGAAAGCACAAGCTTGGGGAGGAGTTAACTTGAGCCAGATGTTTCTATTATTTTATCAAGTAACTCTCTTTCAACAATTAAATACAGTTAACAAACTGTAGCTGAGTGTCGATATGCCAAACATGAAGGAATTGCATCGGGTTCTCAGAAAGCACTTTTAAAAAATAAGCATTTAAACTCTTCTTCAAGTTCAAAAATTCTAACGGTTTTGAACTGTCACTGTGGAAAGAAGCAAGACTCGAGGGTAAAAAATGATGGGGACCATGGTTACCATCAAGGTGTACAGCTGTGCAGCTTTCCCATGCACAACACCCTGCACGTGGTGAAGCCTGTTAGCCCAAACAACTCCACTGGCACCAGAGCTATTCAAGCCTGGGTTTTGGGGGACTTGGGTCTTGTGACCATTTGACTTTGGTGACCAGGAAAGGGCTAGCTTTGGCAGGAGCTTCTCCTGCACTGGGGGCACGCATGGGTGCGCTGCGTCAGTCCAGGATTTGAATCTGTCCTACATCTGAAGCCTTGAATCACTGGGGGATCTCCTGTGGGGAGCAGGCAGTATCAGGGCTGGTGGAGAGGTCTGCCTGGCTGGCTGCAAGCTCAGAGCTCCTGCCTGCTTCAGGGCATTTGCCACCTTCCCATCACCCTCCTTTCACTAATTTTGCATTGATACATCTGCAGTGATGTTTACAATATTTCACTTCTTGTTATCACAAACTATCTTCTCCTTATCTCTCGGCAAGGCAGATGAGGAGTTGTAGGTCAGCATAATCAATGCCCTCCTCACTTCTGCCTGGCAGGGAAAATTTTCCATTACAAACACAAGGAAAGGCAATGGGCTCTTTTCTCTCTAGTGCGAGTTTCTTCTCAGAAACTGCTCCTTCTGGTACGTGATGGAAGTCTGCAGGTAAAGGACAGAGACCACTTAGCCCTACAGCCCTCTATGTCCAGGGGGTGTGTGCCTTTGTTGTGGTCCTGAGCAGAAGGACCGTCACAATTATTGCCATCCAAGAAGATTCTCAAGGACACAGTGTCCCTCTCCAAAGCACAGGTAGACTTTCGGGGTTGAATTTCCTGCTACTTCTAAACTCTTCTGTTGACATTTTCTGGGTGCTAGCAGGCTGGATTACCTCTGCCATTAGGCTGGGACATGTTTTGACAGACCACCAGTCTCTCCTCATTGAAGCATCAACTAACAAGCTGCTGGAGCCATCTTTGTGGTCAACATGAACTGCAAAATGTGGTAGTCTCACCTGGGCGCAAAGAAGAAGGAGTCATATTTCAGGAGCTTTTATTCCTGTGTCTCCTGCTCTTGCACTATATATTCAGATGATTATTTCAATTCTTTGTCAGTAGAAATGTCTTTTGATAGGATTCCTGCTTGCTCTTTTTTTTTCTTGGGATTCTACATTCCTCTGCTCGCACCATTTACTCCTTTGCTCTCTGGACCCCATTCAAAGCCTGTTGAAGCCAATGGGAATCTTTCCACGAGATTCCATGGGATCTGGATTATGTCTCAGACCATGTCCACGCTCTCCCACCTACCTCACTCCACTCTTGCATCCAAACCTGCTTGCCCCATGGTAGTCCCTCTGTGACCCCCAGGCTTCCCCACTAGCCTGCTCATGTCCTTTGCTGTCCCCATCTCCATCCACTTTCCTGCATTCCTCTGCCCAGGTGGTGCACAATCTCCTTTCACCCCCTGCTGCGAATGGGTCACTCCCCTCTTCTGCCACCCCATGGGTGCCCTCCCTCCACCTGACCCTCGCCTACCACCCCCGGCACTTGCTTCTCCTGAGCTGCAGCCAGACAGGTTTCTCCTCCAGGAGCGACGAAGTCACTGAAAACTCATGGCAAAGAGACTTCCTATTCCCAGTTTCAGGGTTTGACTCCAGCCCAAGGGAGTTCTTTGTGTGCCTGGTTTCCTTGGGGCAGGTGGAAGTGCTCCCAGAGAGGTCACCAACATCTGTGTCTGGCTGGGAAGAGGAGCAGCCAGTGGCAGGCACACACCCAGGTAGGACAGGCTCCCAGGAATGCTTTAGTTGTTGAGACCTTGCAGCTTTTCCGAAGGATGTGCAAGTGTGTTTTTTCAGGCAGGACAGGTTTGAAGTTCGGCATGAGTGGGAGGCAGCCCAGAGCTGATGGGGCTGGTGTTGATATCTCCAGATGGGCCACACATCCAACCAGAAGGGCAAGAGGGGTGAGAGCCATACAGGAAAAATTACCAGAAATTCTGATGCTGAAAACCAGATTTTTCATAGTCTTGTTTTTGTCAAAACAGCAAGAGCACCTTGGGTTTATTTTCCCCCCAGAAAAAAAAAAAAGAAACATTCAGCCTATAACAGCTGGAATGGGAATTTGCAGCCCAAATGGACAAGAGCTGCCATTCTCCTGAACATCTCACTGTGGCACCTCATAATGAGAATTTTGGACAGCGTTAACAATATCAAATGTACTTGGGCAACCTGTCAGAGAGATTGGATGTCAGCTGCAGAGCAAAATACAGCTCCAGCCTAATTGTGGGCCTTCAGGAGGAGCCTCATGAATATGTATAAATAGTTGAAAATATGCTGTGACACCCAGCTAGTTCTTCAAAATGTAGATAACTGTGCAGTCATGGTGAAGACTGATAAAATGTATGATTGCTTGGAAGAGGGAAATCGCTTATGAATGTTCAAGCTGAGTTAGGCACGTGAAATAATACGAGAGGGTTTTCTGCTCAATAATAACATTCTTCTTCCAACTTCAGTAACGGTGGCTCCATGATGCCTCCAAGACATTTCTCTGAATTTCCAGTGCCAGATAAAACATTGCTGATAAAACATTGGACTGTGTGTGGGAGCATTTTAAAAATATCTTTGTAAGACCAGAAACAAAATACTTCAGCAAAGACAAGTATTTTCTTTACCATTTAAAATTGGATAGGATGGAGGTAGCTGGCAAGGTGTGTGTATGGATGTGGCAGGAGTAATGGATGTAACTGGGGGAACTGGAACAGTTACAGAGGTTTGAAAAAGATGCAATTAAAAATCAGTTGCATTTTTGTGACCTGTATGTGCTCCCTCTGCTAGGGGAGAGGAGGATCCCTTATCACTGTGCCCTTCCCGGTGCGTTCCCAAGTCTGCTTGGCTAGAATACATCTGGAAATGCACAATTCTTTTGAAATGTAGTATGTATTCAGGAAGCAATCACAGCAGTGTATGTACAGTCAGCACCACTCCAAAGATGTGTTGCAACAGTCCTGCAGTACTTAACTCTTCTGAAGACATTTGTCACTATTTGGTATTAATATATGTCTTAAAAGCATTTCTGTGTATCCTGTTAAGATACCAAAATGCAGAAGTGAGGAATGAGTAGGTGCAGACGTTGATGAACAATGTTATGGGAACGTCAGATGTACTAAATTATCCTCAGCTGAAATACAACAGCCAAAATTCCTATCAGTTTGAGCTCTGCTGAATGACCCTTTGTAATGAATTTTTTTTAATCATTCCTTGCACGTTGTGCTATAAATTGATTTTTTTTCTCACAGTAAATAAAAGTTGTAATATATCAGGCAGCAGTTAGAAAAACACACTGCAGATTGCCTGGTTCTGGAGGAGGAGGTTTTGAAGGGAGGCTTAAGAATTTCTGCTTATGAGGTTAATTATTTTGGATCATATGCTACTCCACTTTTCTGAGGAGCTTTTGTGGGAATAGAGTGGACTGTATTTGTCTTTTCACAAGTGGCACTGAAGTGTTTAAGTTGTTACTCTGAATGACTTGTGCCTGCCACACTAGACATTCAAGGTTTTTCAGCCTAACAACTCTGGAAAGAGGAGCATGCCACTGCGCTCCAGGGTCTGCCCATCAGTCTGAGGCTAGTGTGGAAACGACAACCCAAGGAGCTGAGGGCTGTGTAGGTCAGTACACAAATAAGCCACTGAAGCCATGACAAAAGATGCTTGTGCTCCAAGTCATAGATTCATAGAATCACAGCATGGTTTGGATTGGAAGGCACCTTTAAAGTCATCTAGTCCAACCTCCACTTCAACGAGCAGGGACATCATCAACTAGATCAGGTTGCTCAGAACCCCGTCCAACCTCACCTTGAATGTTTCCAGGCATCTACCACCTCTCTGGGCAACCTGTGCCAGTGTTTCACCACCCTCATAAAAAAATTATTCCTTATGTCTAGTCTAAATCAACCCTCTTTTACTTCAAAACCATTACCCGTCATCCTATCGCAACAGGCCCTGCTAAAAAGTCCCCATCTTTCCTATAAGCTCCCTTTAAGTATTGAAAGGCCACAATAATGTGTCCTTGGTGTCTTCTCCGGTCTAATTAACACCAACTGCCTCAGCCTTTCTTCATAAGAGAGATGTTTTTTCCTTCTGATCATCTTTGTGGCCCTCCTCTGGAACTGTTCCCACAGGCCCAAGTCTTTCCTGTGCTGAGGGCTCCAGAGCTGGACGCAGGGCTCCACGTGGCGTCTCATCAGAGCACAGCAGAGGGGCAGAATCACTTCCCTCAATCTGCTGGCCATGCTTCTTTTGATGCAGCCCAGGATACAGTTGCCCTTCTGGGATGCGAGCACACATTGCCGGCTCATGTCCAGCTTTTCATCCACCATCTAGAAGTCTTTCTTGGCAGGGCTGCTCTCAACCCCTTCATCCCCCAGCATGTGTTGATACCAGAGTCTGCTCTGGCCCAGGTGCAGGACCCTGCACTTGGCCTTGTTGAACCTCACGAGGCCCTGCAAGGGCCCAGTTCTCAAGCTTGTCCAGGTCCCCCTGGATGGCATCCCATCCCTCACATATGTCAACCACATCACTCAGCTTGGCATCACCCGCAAACTTGCAGAGAGTGCACTCGATTCCACTGTCTATGTCATTGATGAAGATATTAAACAGTACTGGTCCCAGTTCATACCCCTGAGGGATGCCACTTGTCACTGACCTCCATCTCAACATTGAGCCATTGACCATTACCCTCTGGATATGACCACCCAACCAACTCCTCATCCACTGAATGATCCATCCATCAAATCCATAGCTCTCCAGTTTAGAGAGAAGGATGTTGTGGGGGACCACGTCAAAGGCCTTACAGAAGTCCAGATAGATGACATCTGTAGCCCTTCCCTTGTAGTCACTAAAATGCATTTAGTCACTAAATGCACTTAGGCTCTTGGTTTTAGTACATTTTATCTGGCTCCTTTGAAACAAAAATAGTCCTGAAAATACATGGAAGGGAGGAAGGCTTTTTCATCTTCTAGGAAACCACTTGAATGGTTTTTTTTATATGAGAACAGCTAATACAGAGCAAAGCAATAATTCTTTGGCAGGCTTGAGAGCAGGTGGTTCCTGTTACAAGTACCAAATGTGCCACTGAGTGTTTCTGTGTAAAATCAGCCATCAGTCCAGGGCTGTATCGCTGCTTTGTCTTCACAAAGAGACTTAGGTCCGTTGAGTCTGGATGGCTGTATCTTGCATCATCTGAATTTGGAAGACAGAAGGGGAGAAAGCCTTACTGTAAAGGGATTTCTGCCCTGCTCTGGGCCATTTTACCCTTCTTCTGACCTGCTCCCCAAACCCTTTCCCTGTGCAACTATCTGAATAAGATTGGTGAGGTTCATTTGTTGAATCTCCTGTGCTCCCATACCTGCCCTTGGAGAGAAGACCATGTTTGTGTGGAGCTTACACATAGACTGAGGAGGGCAGGGTGCTGTCTTGCCTTGCAGTTACTACTGGAGAACAACTAATCCTGCATGGCTAGGACCAAGCCAGCCCAGTAAGTCAGTTATTGGTAGATCAGAGTGTGTTACCGAGGTTAGTTTCATTAGCTAGGGAGACAGTATTTGGGGTTGTGGTTGGAAGGTTCCTAAAAAAAGCCTCCTTTTCTGATTTGTGCTACGTGGGGACAATTACATTTCTGCAACTCTAAGAAATAATCTGCATCACATTTTACGAATCAAAAATGAGGCTGGAGTCTGGTCTAGAGAGAAATGCATCTGTCATCTCAATGGGAAATGAAGACAGTGCAGAAAAGACATATTTTAGTGCGGGCTCTGAGCATTTTTACACTCTCTTATTCTGCTGTAGGTTTTTCCCCGCGTCAGCATCTTCTGAGTTGGCCGTACAGTTTAACACAGCTCCCATTCCCCTTTGTTCTCTATGGAGGTGGAAGAGAGCCTTCATTTCTTGGAAAAGGAACTTTCTTCCTGCTGATGGCTATGTAATCCCAAAATTTGGCTCCTTGACCTTTTCTCTCCCCAACTCATAAGTTCTGTCTGTGCTGTTTAGAGGAGGGCGCCTGGAGATGACAGAAATGGTTGTATCGTTGCTCCTGGTGTGTAACTGATGCAGATTGCCACCCTCAGCACAACGTGTTTGGGTACGCAGGGTCTGGTGTGTCTGGTAGCTGTCTGCCAGGATGAGTCTGGTTCTGAAGGTAACCTGCATGGTTGGTGGAGATACGGTGACTCCAGGGACCAGTGCTTAGTGACATCTCCTCTTGTATGAATGTGGCCCTGGGAAGCTTTTTCGTTGGCTGATACATACAGATCTGCATCTCTGCTTCAAACCTGCTTGCTCTAATAGTAGTATCCCTCCTTGAGCCATCAACACAAATTCAGGATGCCTAAAACAGCGATCTTGGCCTTTCACCTAAGCTGCATCTTCCTCAGGGATTGGGTGAACACCTTCATCCTTGCAATTGCAGGGTGCAAGACATCATCCTCAGGTTGGATGTCTCTGTAGGTCTTCACATCCAGGCGATGCTTATGTCTTGCAGATTCTTTCGCTGCAACTTCTCCACATTTCTGTCTGTCTATTCCAGATTTCCAAATGTCTAGATTATTGCAAGGTTATTCCCCTACCAATATCCGCCCAGATCCTGTTATGAGGCTTGTTTTCCTAGCTCTCTGTTTTGAACGTGCCAGCTCTCTCTATCCACCCCACCATCAGTTTCCCTCCTCTCTTACAGTGATATTCCATCCCTTTCCCAGGCATCATCTCTCTTACTGTCAAAACACCAGTGCCTGCCCCAGCAGGATCTCCTCCCACCCTTTCTCCCACCATCACTCACATGTTCAGTTTTGTTACTAGCACTTATGCACTGTTTGTGCTGGAAGGATCTCCTTGCAGATGTCCAAAATGCTTCTTTCTCATTCCTGAAACATTTCTAAGCAACCTCTTTCACTCTGACACCTGTAACCAGCTTAAGACAGGAGACTGGCTGGGACGTGGAGAGGAGAGAGCGCTCCCTGTTGTGTTGACCAACCCTTTTGCGTTGCTTCCTTGTATCTATCTATATATTTAAAGCACATGTTGGGTCTGGGCTTTTGTGCCAGTAGGTTACTTAGAGCAGTGGTTAATTGTCCTAAGCACAATGTTAACACCAACGAGGAGAGCAAAGAGCTATCCAAAAGCTGACCCAAACCCCTGATATGGTTTTGAGAACTCCCCGTTGCTTACCTCCAGCCTTCAGCAGCAGGTTGGCCTCTTCCCTGCAGCAGCCTGCTCTGCGAGGCAGCATCCTCTGGCTCGGAAAGCCTTCGTCTCAGATTTGTGCTGCTTACCACCCCAGTTGTAGTAGCTCAGCATAGATGCAGTGGGTGGTGGGAAGGAGAGGCGTGTGTACACAAGCCACAAGGCAGCTGCCCCTCTCTTCCTCTGTTGGCACCAACCATAGTGTGTCCTCCTGTGTCACACAGTGGGGCAGTGGGACTGCACCCCCAAAACCATACAGGCTCTGTGATTGCCCCTATTCTACCTCCCTTGTTCACCTATGGCTTCCCCCAGCCGTGCATAACGGGGGCCATAACAGCACTGGGACTTGTTAAAAGCACTCGTCTTGCAGCTTTCACAATTGATTAAAGGAGCTTTGCTTTTTATGAACCACTTTCTAAAATACTTTAGCTGTGGAAATAAACAAAAAGCATGACTAGATGGAGAAAATAGTCTCCTTTTTAAAATGCACCCTTCCAAAGCTTAATGTTTGTTAATTCTAATAGTATGCATTAATAAATGGCCAAGTGTTGGATGCACAGTACTATAAACCTTCATTTCAAAAACTTTTTTAAATACTTCATTTGTTTATGTCTGCATTGCTCAATAGTATATTATTACATCTGGGTCATTTCTCGGCCATCACAAGCCCACTCAAAGCACCAGCCACTGTCATGCTGTGCTACCACTATGAAAGTCCACGTGAACCCCCAGACAGAGCTGTGTGGAGCGATCTGCTTAATTTTTCACAGTAACTATTCTAAAGCACCTCTTTCCCCAGGGTCTGAGCAGTCCCACCTTTCAGCACTGCCAGGGAAGGTGACACCCTTGGACCAAAGTAGCAAGCCCAACTCCTCTGAGACATCATGGTCATGAGTCCCATGGCTGAGCAGTGACCGAAACCCCAGCCCTCCTGAGATTTCAGTACTGGCTTGGGCACCCCGGCTCAGACATTATTTCTCCGTGGCGTCCTGCAATGCTCCTTAAATGCTCCACACGAAAGAGAAGAAATCATGGTTAGCAAAGGGCATGTTAATCATGTAAATGGCTTAATTGCCTTGATTAGTCCCAACTGCAAACGTAACCCACCTTATCCTGCAGTGCCTGATAATGCAGCTACATGAATCTGGATCAGATGGCAGTGGATGGATTATAACGGCTTGCCATCACACTAAATATGCCTCGAGCCCTCTCCTTCACAAAGGACTTCATATCAGGCATATGTGCAGTCAGAAGTACTAGTGTTGGGGGCACGAAATGACATCTCTATGGGCAGAGACTGAGCTGATCCAGGGTCATCAGCTTGGAAACAGGACAATGGAGGGGTCATACGATACTACACGATCCTCTGGTGAGCTGCATGAAGAAAGTGGGTAGGAAGGGATCACTGGCTCTCAAAACGCTTGAGTCACATTTTCATGGGCAGCAAGTCAAAAACAAAGAGAAATACTTTTCTTTCATACCCTCATTTTAGCCCAAGATCCCAGTGCCACAGGGTTTTCCAGAAACCGGCTGATACTGCCTTTAGCAGGGATTCAGAGAAATGCCTGCAGGGAAGGTCTGTAGATGGCTGTTTGGCACAACCGACCAGATGTAATCCATGGCTCAGAAAACTGACCCGCTGGCTGCTGGCAGCTGGAGGGCTGTCCCAGGGGATCCAGGGCTCACTGATTATCCGGACTTTTTACTTTTAGCCTCAGCATCTGCTTCTGGTTACTCTGGAGACTGGATGGTGGGTCGGAGGGACCTCTGCTCTGACCCAGTATAGCTGCTCTCACACACTGCCAAAGTCGTATTTGGCTTAAAAGCTGATGTTAGAAAAATCTCGGTGCTTTTGGGACTATACCTATGATGTCGGGTCCTTCTGTCTTCTAAACTTCCTCAAAATTCAGGAGGGAAAAAGGATAGGTGCAAGAACTTAAAAAGCAAAAATGAACAAAAAGCTTCCATTTTTTAAAATATTTTGTGTATTTCTGCTTAATTTATGAAGGTTTAGAACAGTTTCTGTTTACGTAACATTAAAATAACAAAATGCATCAAATATCTGATCACTTAGATACTGGGTTTGGCTTTGGTTTTGGTATGGGATTGCATGCCTTAAAATCACCCTCCCATTTTCATCCTGCAGGCGGGACTGATGACTTCAGGAGGCATTTCTTCTTTGACATTCTGAAAATATAACTCAGAAACGTAAGTAATGCCTCTTTTAAGGGTATGTTTCTGGAGACAATGGAACTCAATAAAACAAGACAGGGTGTATGGCTTGTGTTGAACTATCAATATGTTTTTGATATGCATACAGGGAGATTTTCTTGCTACTTTGCCCCCTTACGGCAGAGGAGTCCCCATTGCTGTGCTGGCCCACACACGCTCTGTGGATCCAGAAAATCAGACACACAGCAGGTTTTGATGGGTTTTGTCTTGTAATGGAGATTTATTCCTGGAATGAATCACTCTTCCAATCTGAAGCTAGTAGAAGTTGGCCCTGAATTTTTGCGCGTCCCTCAGTGCTAACAGCCACATGAACTTTGAATATATTGCTATATAAATTACAGTCTCATATTGTACTTTTTGGCAATTGACACACAAAGGAGAAAGAACACAGTCCAGTACTAATGTAAAGATTGCTTTATATAGCTTAAAGCTGTCTTTTGAATCATGTTTTATTTTTAACATTACATCGATTATCTCCAAATATAGGCTGCGGTGAAATGCAAACAGGGGAGAGAGAAACGAGCAGACGTGAGTGGCTTTCCTGCCCCTGCGCCGCGTTGGTGCTGCTGGGAGGTGGACACCCGTCCGGCTGCTCTCACACTCTCCTCTCCTTCCCAAAACCGAGGAGGAGACCTTGGCCCTGCATTTTACACCCACCCTGCGCTGGGACCAACCCTCCCATCCGACACCCATATCCACAACGTTGCAACGCAGTGTAGATGCTGGTGGGGCCGGGAGGAGGAGTGTGTGGCACGGCGATGATATTTTGGCACAGAAGGCGGTGAATCAGAGACGCAGTGAGATGCAATGCTCCTACTGCCTGGGCATCGGCAGATCCCACCACGCTTCCCGCAGGGCCTGGGGGAGGACAGGGTCACCCCAAATGACTTCATAGGCAACAAAAAACCTGGACGTCGGCTCCAATCACAGCACCCTTCGCTCTTTCTTGCAACAGACTGGACAACTGCATGTTCTCCAGCTTTCCGTCATGTGTTTTTTCTCCATGGCAGCTTGTCTTACTCCCTGGTCTTGCAGCTGTGGCCACTTTCATGCATTACCCTCACACCCACAGCCCCGTTGGTGGGACACTTGGCTGCAAGATTTGGGACAGGGCCCCCTCTGCACCCCTAACCACTGCCTGGCGGGAGGGATGGCATTGACCATTGACAGGCTGGAGCAGGACAGGAAGGGATGGGAGGTGGATAGGACCTGAGGAAGAAGGAGGAATTCTGCTTCTGCAGTGCAGTGATGAAGGAGGTCCCTGGAAAGAGGGAAACCCTTGCATGGGTTTCTTCACCAGGGAGAAACAGCTTCAACAGGGGCACTGGAGAGCATTTCTCCTCCCTTGCCTGTCCATGAAATGGTGCTGGTCACCTTTTTGGGAAATGAACTTTCGGCTTTCCCATGCAGCTGGCTTTTTTAATGCCAGGGATGAAGGCTCTGCACGGGGAGATGGCAGACCTCTGCCTGTGTCCCTGCTGCTGACAAGCAGAAATACTGTGCTGGATGCACAGCAAGAGCTTCACCTCAGCCCTGGGCTTCAAAACTTGCTCTGGTATAGGTATCGCAGGGACTGAAATTGAGTTTTCTTCAGCTTCATAACTATTTGGCCATGCAACACCATGGACTACTTCTTTCGCTCGTTTTTGTCTCCTTGTCCTGCTGGGAGCACTGTGTGGGCTCAGGAACCAGCTTGCCAAGGAAGTAGCACCACATAAGCTGCAGCCCCTGGTCCTGGCTCAAGGGAGGCAGGCAGCGGTGGCACACCGAGTGGCGGCTGCCATTTCCATCAGACGTGGGTGGGAGGCCAGGGAGAACTAAAAGCTGCCAGGGGAATCAGAAGGGAGGACTCTTCTTATTATTAGCCATGTCATCCAGTGACAACTGCACCTCAGGCATCCACCCACGCCGCTTCCTACTCCTTTGAACCAGCGTCTCGGCTCAGCTTGGTGGGGAAAGGCTCAGCCAGAAGCTGCTAGTCCATACCTGACTCTTCAGTGTAAAATTAAACCACCCCGTTGTTGGAGCAAGGAGGAAGGCTGATGTCCAGGCTTGGTAGGATGATGGGAAGGAAGGACTTCCCATGGCCAAGACTGAAGGGCTCCAGAGAAGTCAATGGAGCAGTGACTTTGCTGGACACCCATCACAGCAAAGTCATTGCTGAGCTCCTTGGCTCTTCCCCCACTCTGATTTCAGCTCACTTTTCTTTGGTTTTCTGCTTGTCCTACATTTAAGCTTCTGTTCAACCTTGTTCTTACCTCTAGGAATTCCTCAGCATTTGTGCTGAGATCCAGGATAGCTCTTTTTGTTTGCAAATTGATTTAGTCACCTCTCTAGTTCTTAGCATAGGTGCTGTGCATTACCTGGCAATGTTAAATCATAGATGGGATCTGCCAGGGGAATTAGAAACAGATGAGGAGTTGGAGGTATTTCAGGAACTCTCCACACAGAAAGCCTGGGGGATTGTCATGGCTATTGAGTCTAGTGAGGATTCCCCAGTGGCCTAGTAACACAGATTTAAAAAAAAAAATAATGCATAATTAAACTTTCCTTGAGCTCCCCTTGTAATGGTGTTGGTGTCCCTAACGATGCAGGCAGGTATCTCTAAGGGAACTCGTATGTCTTAAAAGACTCATCCCTGCATGTCTTGTCACCTGTATCTGTTCTACGACATCCTACTCGTCCCCTGGAAATCTCTGGGAGACAGGGGATGGCAATCCAGGGGCACAAGATAATACAGACATTTCCTGATCTACAGAGAAAAGGGGCCTGATCCCACGCTGAGCAGTCAGACAACACCCCAGGACATGGGCTCATGAGGTGTACCCACACTGCTATGCACCATGAGGACGTGGGGGCAGCAGAAGTCCCTTCCTCCATTCTCCTGTCCCTTGTGTTAAACCTGCTCAGCAGCCTGTTTATATGCTAATAATTAGCATTGAGCTGCTCGTTTGTCATTACGCTCCATGTGCCACGTTCCTGGAGGATCGCAGCAGTGTCTCACGCATGAGAAGGGGGTCTTGGGGGGGGGTCTCCCTCCACAAAGGTCAACGCGTGGTTTGCAACTGCTTCTTGCGGCGCCTCTGCTGCTCTCCTGGGGCAAATGGTGTTTTCATCCCTGGGAAGGGTTTGGCAACCCCACCTGGACTTAGTGAGTGAACTTTTATAATCTAATAAGTATTTTATAGATTTTGCAGTATTTTAGTTTTATAAGGTAAGTCTGGGCAAGAAAAAAAGAGCTCTTTACCACCCAAGTCCAGGCTGCCCTGGGGTTTTGTTTGCGGTGGGAGGTTCAGCTATTTGGAGCGGGAGGAAGGAGCCCCACTGAGCATCAGCTTCAGCTTAAGCTGCCTGAGGGGTAGGGAGGGGAGAGCAATCCCGTCCCCCAGCACCTCCACAGCCCTCTCCTTAAACCTCCCTCCAAGGTGAACCTCCTGTGGAGAGAGAGGCTTACTTAGCTGCTGGTGAGTTACAGCAAAGACTTAGGAGATTTTAAAATGACCCCTGCCACTGACTGGCTGCCTCCTCTGAGCAGGAAATAAGTTTTCCTAATCACTATTAACAGTTTGTTGCTTGGCATGGAAAGCCTAACTGTGGGTTCAAATCTCTCTGTATGGCCTGGGTCTTGACCTGACCTCTAGAGCTCTGTAATTTTTATAATTATTTTAAGTGTCATGACTGGGTCATTTCTATTCTATTCTATTCTATTCTATTCTATTCTATTCTAATGTGTTATGACTGGTTATGATTTTCGACCCTGGGCAGTGCCGCTGACCCTGGGTGGAGGGCAGGATGGGCATCCCTTGCTGCAGGAGCCCTGTGCGGGGTAGGGGACTGAGGGGCCCTGCTGCCTGCACTGCCTGCGCTGCCTGCACTGCCTGCGCTGCCTGTGCTGCCTGCACTGCCTGCGCTGCCTGCGCTGCCTGCACTGCTGCACTGCCTGCGCTGCTGCACTGCCTGCACTGGCTTCGAGCAAGAAGGGGCTGGTGTTGGTGGGTAGATGGGAGCTGGCAGGATGCTGGTGGCTGGGGCTGAGGACAGGTCACCCCAGTGCACGCTGAAGATGCCCGTCAGCTGGCCGAGGAAAAAGCAAAGTACCTGGCGTGCCTCACCCCAATCTTAGCTTGACCCGGTTTGAATAAATCCTCTGCCAGGGATTGTCTTTGCTGCTAGCTTTAAATAGTAGCATCTTCATTAACCTAAGCCTTCTCTTGAGCCTCGTGGCTGGTCTCTCTGCCGAGCTTGTTCTGTTACCCCTATCTCAGACCAACAGTCCAATCCCTCCTACACCTGCACCAGTGCTAGCAGGGCTACGGGCTGCAGGATCAGGGAGATGGTTTAAAGCCCTGGCATGTGGTCCATGGGCTGCAGAGAATTGCCCTAGGAAAATTTCTCCAGCAATCCTTGCAGAGAAGCATTAGACATCTCTCCACAAACCAAACATCAAAGCTGCTTTTTTTTTTTTCTTTCTTTCTTTCTCTGCCTTTCTTTCTCTTTTATGCACACAAGCAAAAAATTAGGCACTGGAAGACCCCCTGGCAATACTCTCCACAAGGCCAGCTCGGCTTTGAGCAGGCTGCACTGCGGGTACATTGGTGGACCTGGATGGAGAAAGCCCCTCAGGCAGCACCCCCCTGGTGGAGGGGGGCTTGGGAACACCTTCTCTCCTGCACAGGGAGCCCGGGGAGGTGGCGGGGAACCCGTGTTGTGTGTGTCACAGGGGGCTGGGCTCCTACCCCAGAGCCAGGGCGTTGCAGTAGGTTGTACATGTCTGTGCTTTCTTCCTTTTCTTCAGTGCAGGGAGAGACACGACTTTTCCCTTAGGCTTCCTTGTGCACATTAGAGCCTCCCTGGAGGAACCGACAACTTTCTCTTGTGTAATTATTCTTTGAAATACACCGTGTAGCAGAGTCTGTTTTATTTGTTGGTTCCTGTTCAGGACGTGTCAGACTGATGGTTGCTTCATTCGTGTCTCCATCCTCACTGCAGCTGCTATGGTAGGTACAAAGCTGCCTCTGGCCACGACAGGGAAAGGGGGACGGGGGATCCGCACTCATGTTCCTGACGTGACCATGGTTGAGCTCCCTCTTATGGATGGCTGCAGGAGGCTGAGTTAGGCTAAGACCTTTGGATCCCAAAGGTTTTTGATTTCCACCTTTCTTCACATAGCACTTGCTTTGAATGGGGGTAGAAGAGCTTTCAGAGTGGTGTTATACAATGACTGACTTTTGAGGCCAGCTTTAGCACACGCAGATGGGATTGCAACACCATTAGTGTCATGACCCAGGCTCTAATTCATTTAGAAATCACAGCTGCATGATGAAAATTGCAATTTAGGCATCAGAGGTTGTGCCAAATGAGATAGATAAAAATCAGAAACACAGCCAGTGCTCTGCTGGCGCAAGGTGCCAGGTTATGGGTAGGATGACCCAAAGCTATTTGTGTCCTCTCTGCCCTAGCCCATTCTTCCATCATCCCCCATCTTACCGCTATTCCCCTTCTCCCTACCTAATACAAGAACCCCAAACCAGTGAGAAACCTGTGCTGCCAAGAGCCTGGGCAGCCATGTGGGTGCCAGGAAGCATGGGGTGGTACTCACTGGGACCAGCAACCGTGACTCCCTGGTCTTTGCTGGGAACTGCCCCAGATACACAGTGATCCCAGCAGCCTCAGATGGAAGACCTGATGGAAGAGAGAAAAGCTCTTTTACTGGCACCCAGGGGTGTCACAAACTGCTCACAGAACTCTATACTTATTTCAGCCAATGAATGAATGAATTAATGAAAATGTGTAGTCCTAGCCTCCAAGCTGGCCCAGGTATCCCGGATTCCTTCTGCTCCTGCTTATCCCTCCACGTCTGGGTGGCCAGGGGAATGAGATGGGTCAATTTAAGTGTGAGGTGCTTCACCACTACAGTGTCTTGTAGGTGATTTCATCCCTCACCAGGCAGGTGATAAAAATCCCGTCATTACGGATGCGTGCCTCTGTGTTTGCTAAAGTCACAGCCATTTTTGGTGTTAAGAAGTGTGATGGGTGAGAACCCCATCTCACCCACTGGGGCTTTGGGGAGGGAGTGAGATGGTCCTAACTCCTGTATGCACAACCCCATGAGCCAACACTGGCAGGCAGAAATGCAAAGCCATGAACTGCCCCCACCATTTCCACGTGGCCTCTGAGAAGAGCCCTGAAACTGCCCCAGCACCAAAAGAAAGCTCAGAGGACCTCCAGTGAATGCCTTGCAAAGCACGAACCCTACAGCTCCCTTGACTGTGAAGAAGAAACCAGATTTCAGCGCAACAATGACAATTTACATCCACTTAGAGATCTGAGCTATAATGTTTGTATCTCTGCTAAACTGCCAAATAACCTCTCAGCATACTGATGGGGGAGTACAAATCCACCTGCTGAGCCGGGTAAGTGCTGAAGGAATGGAATAATTTAATTCATCTGTTTGCCAGAGTGAAGCAAACTAACAAAAAGCCCATTCATCTCTTTAATAAAACCTTTCCTCCTTTTTTGTAATCAATATGGGTCAGATCTCTTTTATGCAACACAAGGCTCTAATTTAGCAGAGTAAAAAATGTAATGGAATTTTGAGAATCTATAAATGCTTTAAATGTGGTGCATTTAATAACATCAATCCTGGCTAACTAGAAAGCAGGAAAAATACTTCTATGACCATTAGGGATGGCGTTTACTATTCCAGAGCAAACACTGGTAATTTTATCTCCCACTGCTGTTCACTAAATATATTGGCAAATACAATGCCTTCTGACAGTGAAGAACACATGTTCCCTAACCCTTTACCATGCTGAAATAGCCATTTAAAAATAACTTTTGAGGCAAGGCGTGATCTGATCCTTTCCATTCCTCTTCAAATGCATTCAGCCCCGGCACTGCTTGGTAGGCTGACCTGATCTTGAACAAATGCTTCACAGATTTTTGGTAGTTATCAAAAGCTCAGTTTCAAGACCAGAGAGTGTTTCACTCCTAAAGCATAGCAAATCAGCCGGGAGAGCGTGAAAGCCACTCTGAGCAATCTCTTTTTTGCAGGGTAATTTACTTTCAAATAAGCAGAAAGAGGTGTTTATGGGCTACCCACCATCCCTGCTGGCTCCGTGACAGGCTCTCAGTCCTCCCAAGCCCCAGCCAACAATTCAGTCTCCTCCCAAGGACCGTTCAAACAAGTTGGAGGGTGGAGGATATCACAGCTCTGGACAACTCCCCGGAGCTGGCTGGGGCTGGGGCTACTTCTGCCCCCCGCAGTTCCTTCCACATGTCACATGTGGGACAGCAGCAACAGCAGCACCCTGGGAATCTGAAAATCCTGGAGATCATCAACCCAACTTAGCCTATTCCCCAGCATTGATCTATCATTGGGTTTTGCAAGCAAAAAGTAGGCTCAATTCCCCAGTTGAGTCCAAGCTGCAGTTTGTCTCCTCTTTGCTGCGCTGAACCACGGCTGGAGAAATGGAGACAAACTGCAGGGTTACTCTCAGGGCAGGAGCTGCCACCACCAGCCCCACAGTGATGGGCCGGAGAAGAGGCTAAAGCCTTTCCCTCCACAGCTTAGAGCAGACTTCATCATTTAATTCCCTTTCCTTTGTATTTACTCACGCATCCATGGAAGACCTTAACACAGATGCTCCAGCAGCCAGGGCTGCCAAATGGCCCCTGTGTAACTGAAGAGCTGCCCAGGGCTGCGGGCAGCACCTGCCTGCGGCTGCTGGCCCCTGGGACACAGCACCTTGGCAAGCAAGTGAGTGACACCTCATCGTACAGCTTATTGTGAGGGCTTTGCTAAGTGGAGGTAATTAATGGCTGGAGAATGACATTTAAACATGTGTTTGATACTTTCTCCTAGAATTAGGACAGAATTACGCTACTTTGCATTCTGATTAATTCTTTTAGCTTGCAACTGACTTGAGATTTGCATAAGCAGCGTAGTTCATGCTTTCTGCTACCAAAAGCCAAAAAGCAGGATATTTTTCAGCTATTATTTTGCTTTCAGTATTTCAGTTAATTTCCACAGTGCATTTGTCATTGTTCAAGAACATACAAAGCGTTGCCAGATCTATCATTAATGCCAGCTCAATAGAATAGTGTCAGAATGATGATGATGTCTCGTTCGTATGATTTTCAGCTCTTCTGATAAAAATAAAAAATCCTAAGCTCCATCTGTAATTTTTTCTGACCCTGCATGTTGCTTTCTGCCCTAAGGACGACATGGTTCAGCCTGTGAAACTATATTTGTGGTCCCCCCCATGGGTGGGACACTTGCTTCTGTTGCTGGCACGATTGGTGCTCACAGTTTTAGGCCTATTTATCCAAAACAGAAGCTTGCAGCTCCCATAATAGAAACATCACAACATTACAGTGCAAGGGCTCTGAGGTGGAGCTCACGCTCTCTGCAAGCTCTCGTGGGATGCTCTGGAGTACGTGCATCTGCCAGTTACTGCCTGCCAGATAAGCAGGGTAGAAACAAAAGCACAGGCAAATTAATTAGGGAAAAAGAAGACCTGCTTTTTGCCCTCTAATTCAAGCTCCTTGCCTAGAAGGGACCTCTTTTATTTCCCCAGCTCCTGATTCATGAAGTGCTTTTCCTTTCTGCCCCATGACACACAGGCTATTCTTCGTTATTCAGTTGCCCACCAATAAATCCCCAGAAGAAAGGATCTCTTCTTCATTTGGGAAGTGTAATTAAAGGGCCTTGATTTAAAGTCACATTTCCGTATGAAACCTTTGTGCTTGTAACAAGTAGCCCTTTCACCCAGGCACACCACTAAGCCTTTACCTGCTGGGGAGAAACCAGGGAAGAATTGCACGTTTTTCTGTCGAAGGGTAGGTGCTTCCCTGTAAACAGCGGTGGGAGCTCGAGTGGAGATCCCCCGACTGTTCAGACTGTTGCTTGTCTGGGGATGTTGAAGGATGACCTTGTCCTTTGGGATGCTGTAGTTGGTATTTCAGTACCGGTTTAAATGCCACTGCTCCAGGGGTCCGGGTAGTCCTCCAGCCCCAGTGTGCTGGCTGTCACGGTCACCATGTTGGTGTGGGACTCGCGAAGGAGATGAGGCATCTCCTGGTTTTCCCATGTGTCGCAGCCTGAGAGAAATGCCCCAACTGCAGCCTCCAACCACTGGTGACAGTGATAAATCCCCCTGTTTGCCCAGATTGGTATATGAAAAGCGCTATGGATGAAGCCTTAGCAATAATTTCCTTGTTTACAACTAAGTTTCCAGCCTGTCTCCTTTAAAGTAAAAAGCAGGGCTGTCATGTTGTTCAGCAGCAGTTCTCTCTGATATAAGTATTTATAACCACTTCATTACTTAGGTCATCAGTAAAACAACACTTCCTTGCTGTAGGGCTTATCCTGGAGATCAGTGATGTAGGGGCTGCAAGACATCGATGGAAGGGTAAATTGGAGAACATGGTTCCCGCACTGCACTCCCCAGTGCCAAGCCTGGAGGAGCGGTGGACTTCCCAGGAGATCCTTGGCATTGAAGAAGAACTTGCAAACAGCAAGCAAGAGACCTAGCTGCTTTGCAAATCAAACCCTGTAGTTTGGAAAGAAGTGGGACGCTGTGGCCAGCAGCACTCTCAGAGCGGGGAAGCAGGGAGCTGGAGGGCAGAGGCACAGGTGGTCCTGCAGGTGATGAGAAAGAACAGAGATTCAAAACAGGAGCTGTATGAAACTTCTTCAGAGTTTCATTGATCCAAACCTCAATGCATGCACTGAGTAAATCAGACACTGAGCTCTTCGGCTCGGGAGGCGTCACCAGGCTCGCTGTGGCACTGCAGATTTGCCGGTTGTATGCCCAGTGTGGATGTTCAGGTTCACACCAGTGCCATCGCGGTGTTAGAGTCAAACACCTCTAGCTGGGCTGCAAGTCACCCAGCAAAGACAAGCCCCAACCCCCCCCCCCCATTGCCCCTTTAAATTTAGATTGTCACGAAAAGTTAAGAAGCCCAAGAGAAGGTTTATCCAGAAGCTCACACTGACATTTTTATCCCATAACAGTCACACACACACTCAAACAGCCCAAACACATCAGGCCAAAGGGCACCACAAGAATTCAAACAGTTTCAGTCTCTTCGGCAACTGCTCAGCCATGTTATATTTCAGTGTTCTTGCAGAGTACTCAAGTCATAAATTCAGATGCAAACGCTGTTTCTCCCTTCTCCTCCCTTGATTAAGCTGCGTGGCCAGATTAAGCCTGGGTACTAATGTCGTAGTTTCTGTGGGTGAATGTCAACCTTTCCTGAAGAGCGCTGGAAAGCTGCTGGGGTGTGCTTTCAGATGCCTACTTGCTGAGCTCTGAATTTACAGTATTGTTTATCAGATTTCTCAATATTTACACTTGGTTCCCATTCCAGTAAACAGATGACATATTATATGATACTACTGTTCAAAAACCCCAAGGAAATGAAAACAAGAAACTCTCTGCAGCAGAAGCCCGCAGACACAGAAGATGCTGAATTTAGGTTCCTTCCAATGCCTTTTTTACTCTGTCCTATATTATAGGATTATCTATAAATAATCTATATTATTTATAGATAATGTGCAGTTCATACGTTTTTAGAGCAGGCACAAGCACTGTTGGCATATGGAGATTGCTCGATGGGTTCAGACTCTCAGTGTTTTTAATTCAGAATCTGTCTCCAACAGTGACAATTTCCAGATGCTTTAGAAGAAAGATTTCTGTAAGGGATGATAATAGGAAAGCCAGCTCCTAAATCAAATTCTTCTTCACTGAAGGTACTTGGCTTGTGACAAGGAGCATGATGAGGAGCATGAGGAATATACTCCGTGTTTTTTGAGACTCAACTGAGTGGAGAATGAGAAAATGTTCCTGTTTGTGCCTGGCCCTACTGGAACCCTGCGTGGCTCCATCAAGCTCCGGCATCCCGGGGCACTGAGTTGCCCAGGTGAGTGCTTTTCGATGAACGCGCTTGAGATTTTTCTGCTTTTACTAGAGCATGGTGCCAGCAGTGCTTTTCATTTTACTTCGTGTCTTCTTTGCAATATTTCTGTTTTGACAGACAAACCTACAGCGTTTGGTGACGGCATTGCACGTGAGCTGGCAGGTGGCCCATCCTCCCTCTGCACCATAAAGCCCTTTGGTAACAGCCCGAGACAAAACCTCTTCCTTAGAGGGTATTTCGTCTGCACTTTAGAAACAAGGTGGGCAACCCATTAAATAAGG
>KZ506272.1:181376-191668 GCA_002844005.1 Limosa lapponica baueri | reverse complement strand
CATCAAAGAGTTAAACAAATGAAGGGATTTTAAGTATTAGATTTGATTGAATATTAATGTGATACTTTTTCATAATACAAACTAGCTGCTAAAGAATTCTCTTTAAAGACCAGCTTTGAGTTCAGCCGGGGTAAAGTGTAGTGTGTGCCATTTTGTAATGGGGGATAACCTCTCCTAACAGGCTGTATTTTGTGTTTGTACACTTCATTTTAAAATATCCCCATGTAAAGTGATTTTAGTAGAGGATCTGGCACGATACATGTCAGCAAGAGGGTGACGCTCCTTGTATATCCATGGTGAGTAAACCAAGATCTCTTCTGCTGCTGTTATCCTTGTGTTTCTTAGTTTGCATTCATTCGTTTTTTGTTAAGAACAGAAGTTTTCTCCTTTCCCGGTGCACAGAGGAAGACAAACCATCCAAAGACAAGCACAGTTGCAGAGGTGACAAAGCCATCAGTACGAGCTCATTCATTCTGCATCTGGATTTTGAAGCATCCGCACAGCGATGAGGGCCCTATCTGGAAGAGCTGTGTGTTACTTTTTAAGGGAATGAGCAAACGTACAACCTCATTAACATGAGTTACTGTTGTTAAATAGCCAGGAGATATGAAAAGAAGAAGCAGGTTGGCAGGGCTTTGTGGTTCGCTTGCCAAATGAGTATGGAATTGAAGAGGTTGCCATGAAAAGGAAACTTCTTGCACAGTGATTTACAGTGTGAGTGCCTAAGCATAAACCAGAAATACTTTAGGGGTTAGGAAATACTGTGATTTAATATGTATTTCTGTGATGATAAAGTAAATTCTTCCTTTTTTAATAGCATCTTCTGTAAAGCTTCTTTTTAAAGAGGTCAGTCCACCAGATATACAGCAGATATGGGATATGGAGAATCGGCTTTCTAAAAGCCACTGCAGATGTAGTCCCTAGTCCTGGTATCTGGGGCTAATCTCACAAGTATTCACACAGACTGCCCAAGATATAAGATTTACAATATAAACCATAATACAAAACAGCCTCTTTATCACCATCTGCTGCAGTCTGAGGTTTACCCCAAGAAATAAGAACAGTTATGGTGCTTTGCTCTCAGCTGATTTTGTGGAAAGCAGAAAACCCAGACTCTCCTGGTCTTCAGGTCCAGCATATGTCACCATGAAGCTCCTACTCCTTCGTTAGAGAATCCCGGTGCGCAAGAGGCAAGAATGAAATCGCCTGTCACTTATGGGACATAGCTGCAGGGCAAGCACGTTCCCTCTGGCGATGAGGCTCTCCTGTGCGAGACGTTCATTCTGATGGGAACAACAAGACGGGACTGTTCTGTTCCAAGGAACTCAACGGAGTTGGGAAATGAAAAATAATAGGTGACTGCTAAGAAACGGTAAACAGAGGGATGTACACGTTGCATGGCTGGCGCTGGGCCAGGGCTCAGCTTGCCCATGGCAGGACAGCCTGCGTCTGCCTTGCACCCCAGCATGCCCCCAGGTCTTGGCTGAGCACGTGCCCAGCTCAGCACAGCAGTGATAGGCGCAGTGGGCTGCCAGGCACCCGTGGATGGGCAGCTCTGGGGCTGTGAGGCCTGAGGAGGAAGGGCAGGGACTGTGCTGGGCTCACAGCCACCGCCGCGGCCCCAGAGGCTGTGACAGGAGCTACCTGCAGCACGGGCTGTGGGAGCGGGCTTGCAGCAAGCTCATTGCCAGTGCCCTTGTAGATGATTCAGGCGGGAAATTATATCCCTAAAGGAGATGACACTATGGAGGCAAATGGTGGAGAAATAGTTACTGCTAATAACAACTCAGTAAATTAAACTTGCAGACTCAATTACCTAGTACTCCCATCTTTGTGGGTGCCGTGAGGATTTCTAGGCTGGCAAATAAGTGGGTCTGGAGCTGATGGGGTCACCAGCTGATGTTTGAGATGAGAGGTGAGGACGACGCAAGAATGGAGACACAAGTCCCACCATTGTAGCAAACATGGGCACAGTCCCAGGGCATCCTTTAAGCACGTGTTTTGGATATTGGCTCGTAGGTCAGGGATCAGGGAAAGAATTTCTCATGCCATATTGTGTCTCTGAAGGAGCAGGAGGATGGTGGCAAGGGCTGAGCTGCATCTCTGGATTGAGATCATGATGCGGTGACAGAGGGAGAGGCTGCACGTTGGTGTCTGTCCTCGGGGGGGGCAGACTCTGTCCATCTCTAGTGCAGCACAAAGCATATGCTGGAAAAAGGCTTGAAAGAGAGGAAAGAAGGGGGTCTGGTTTGGATCATTGCTGTGGCAAAGTCTGCAGAATAGGACTGACATTGTGCTGGAGGAAAAATAATAATAAAGCCCTGTTTGTCGGGCTCTGCAGAGCATGGAAATGGTGGGAGCTGGGCTGCTGCCCTGGCCCAGAGTGCCCCTGCAGTGGCCCGCACTGAGACCCAGATCATCCCAGTGAGGACAAGCCCTTTCCTGTCCGCCGGGGTAATGTCCGTGCCAATGCGCCCCGGGGCACACGGCAGCCCTGGCAGGACAGGCAGGGCAGTGGGGGCAAAGAGACACCCGGGGCAGAGAGCTTCAGGCTTTATGAACTTTTGCAGGGGTGGAGATGGACTGTTCAAGTCTGTTCAACTTGTTCTTTCCATTGCGAGACCACCGTTCCTCATTGCAGCGGGTATTTCTCGCTGTGCCCTGCTGCCGGCTGTGCGGTGCACACCGGGCGATGTGGCTTCTCTGCCGGCAGCCCCGGCCCCAGCAGCAGCTGTGCTCCCTGGCAAGGGGCTTTCTCCTGCCAGGACAGGGTCGGTGCCCTCATGGCTGTGCAGGGACGTCGTGCCCCTTCACTCCATACGTATTTTCCAGAGCAGCTTCATTTGCAGGAGGAGATGCGGAAAGAGAGAAGAGGAGGGTTTCTGATGGCCTTGGGCTGGTGGCTGGCCTCTGAGACATTCCCCTGTCCCTCAGTGCTTATTTTTGTTTAATATATTGCCCTTCTGTGTTTATTTTGCAGGTGTTTATTTTGGAAAGGGCTCTGTTTACATTTCTGTTTTTACACAGGGCGCACATATGGTGATATTTGCTTTGCCGGGACGTAGCATTCCTCCTCCTCCTCCCCTTCCACCCAGCCCTCGCTCCAGCTGAGCTGCCGGTTACGGTCCAACAAGTGAAAGTCTCCTTTCGCTTTCAGCCCGGGTTCCCATCCGCCAAGCCCTCTGCCCCCTCACTCAGGCAGCTCAGACAGCACGTTCACGCTGCAAAGTGGTTTGAAGTGCAGCTGATATCGGCACTCCCCACCCTCTCCACCTCCTGGTACGCCAGAGGACAGAAGTGATGTTCTTCACATGTAAAGCGTCTGAATTGTGTCACTGCAAAAGGCCTTTCTCCCTCTTGGGTACCTCCTTGTGTGGTGACCTGGGCTCAGTGGATCACCCTGGGCTCAGTGCCCGCACAAACCTGGCCATGCCTTTTTCTCCTGGTTTGTGCTGAGGCGGTGGAAAAGCAGATAAATCAGATCTTCCACATCTAGTCCATGAAGTCAGGCAGGTGGAGCTTAACTATTTCTTCACAGGGAAGGAAGCCACTGAAGACCTTGCATACCAGGTTGCCCTGTCTGTGCCAGCTAAAACAGCAGAATGAGGATGTGCTACATGCCAGTCATTTTCTCCTTTACATCATCCCTTCCACCAAAAATCACGGGTGAAGTTTCTAGGAAATGGGAAATGATATTCACTCAGCTTTTGCTTGTAGATGAACTCACTTCTTCTTTCATGCAATTTCTTTTTGCAGCAGTCTCCTGTCAGTAGCGCCCTCGTCCACTGGTGGCTGCTTTGCATGTCTGTTTTTGGAAGTTTTGCGTTCTCAACCTCTTGCCCTGTGTGTGGGCTTTGCTCTGTGATCCCTCTCTGACACCATGCTGCCTCCTCTTGCCCTCTTACAGTGGTCTCCAGACCGCTCAGGTTCACTAGAGCTCTAACGATGGGAAATCCAGCTGGTCACTTGAGGGCATTGCAGACCTCTTCAGAGCAAACCCTTGGAGCTCAGGAAGGGCTTTGCGAAGTTTTCAGCAGAACAGATGAATACGCAGTGACTCCTTCGGAAGAAAATCCAAGACACCTTTATGAACCTTAGTGGTGGATCTTGAGGTGTGACAATGAAAAAACTAGTGCCTTCTATTTTTGTGTTTTTATGTAGTCCACAGGTAAGAGCTGTGTATGGGTTACATGCACTCAAAGAGTCATTCAACTGAATGTGTGTCTGTCCTACAGTTGGTGCATGTATTTAATACCACTCAAGCTAGCAAAGTACCACTCTCGTTTGAATCTTTTTCCTCTCTAGCACAGCCAATTACCAAAAAATGAAAATATGGTAGGAGTACTTTCTTCTGTGAAGCCCCTTTTGCCAGAAAAGACAGTGTCCCATATTTCAGGTCTGTACAGAGTCCACAGCTCTTCACACCGATGGTGGCAGAGGACATCAGCTACCTCCTGAAGAGTCATCTCTTACCATCCAGGGACAACAGGAATTTCTCCAGGTAGGGGAATTGGGCACCAAGGCAAAGTGAGTCTGAGGGTCAGATATAAACACCATCCTCTCTGTCCTCAGAAGAGTCCCTGGGAAAGATATTGCAGTACTTATCTGCTTTAGCTCTTCCAGAGACCCCTTTCCTCACCTCTTTTAGCATCTGTTGGATGCATGGAACCAGGACCCTCCCAGGAAGGCAAGAAGTGAGGAGCCACTGTGGAGTGGCTGTATACTGCTTGTCTGCAAGAGACAGGGATGAATCTGGGTGAAGGAAGAAGACTGACTTTCTGGATATGGAAGTACCTATAGCATGAGGCCAAGATTTGGTTTTGTGTGCTTTAGCAACATGCAGGAGTGACAAACTGAGGACTGATGGATTCTCCCTGGGGACATGGAGAGCCTTGGACCATACAGCAAGCAACCACAGTCCTTGCCTCACTAGCGTTTCCTTCCTTACTCTCTCTAGGGCTGAATTTCATTTATTAAAACCAAGACTTTAAACCTATGGAAAGAATTAGGCCCTTCAAGTAGTTCCTAGCTGGGAAGTGGGCACCCAAATCCACAATTTAGGTTCTCAAAACCGCTCTTGGACTGCCTCAGTCTGGAAGATGCCTGAGGTCCACTAGCATGTGAGTTTTTTGCATTGCCCAGTGTCCTGGGTGAACATGTGTTGCCAGAGGGCTCATGGACTAACATGGACCCCCATTCAATGTCTCTCTGCTGCCCAGACTGCCCTTAGGATGACAGCATGGGCTCTTCTTCTTGGAAGACCTCAGCCCTGTAGTTGTCCTCAGAACCACTCCACTGAAGTGGGCAGGGGCTGAGTGCCTGCAGAAAGCGGAGGTCCTGACACTTTTCCTTCTGTCTGTCCAGTTTGGTCCCTTTCTGTCTGAGAGGACACAGGTACTGAGACCTCCTGACTCAGGAGCTCTCCCACCACATGGGGACAACTCCTCTCCTGCCCTGGGGCCGCCCCACTTTGCCTGGCTCACTCACAGCTTTGCTAGTGCAGGGGCAGTTCAAGGGCCTGGGAAAAGTGGTGGCTGGGGTTTTCACTTATGAACCCTGAGCACCAAGCCCAAGAACTGTATAAAATATATATTAATTAAATGTTACAGATAATTTATATATTTTATGCCCAGTTGGTATTTAAATACTCCTAGGTCACGGAAATCCTTAGAACTGGCTATTTGCAGAGGTCTGTTTGTTGATGAACGCATTAAAATTCTTTGTTTAATCTTGCTAGTGAGCTCATAAAAAAACAGGAGCAAATTTGCATTCATCTCCCTCCTATCCTTGTCTGCTCAGAAGAATGAAGTAAGTACAGGGAAGCCAACATCTAGGAAACACAAGAGGGGCAAGGTCAGGATTTGAAAACTATATGGGAGTTCAGGAATGAGAGACAGAGCTTTCATTCCTGATGTGCTCACACAGCTTCGCACAGCTTTATAGTCATCTCATTTTTTTGTGAAGGGTTCATAGGTCTCCACTGCCCGGTGGAGATACTGCTGATGCCCTGATGCTGCAGGGATGCTCACAGTGTATGTCAGAGCCCTAGAAATTGTCCCCAGCTGCTTTTCAGACTGTAGTGTTAGTGCAGAAACAAGGCGGGGAGGGCTCTCGATGTGATGTCTGCTCCGTCATAAAGACTTGCTGAAAACGCAGCCATATTCTGTGATCTTTTATGATAACACACTGATTAGAAAACTTGCAATTTCCTTGTGAAGCGTAACATCCAGCACAAAGGCAAGCTAATGACTGGTAGCCTGAAGCTCCTTCACTTGGTGCCGCAGCATCCTGCTGGCGCTGATGTCCCTCTGCCAAGCCTGCAGCCCCCACAGGAGACCCCAGCTTTCCCCCACAGACCCAGTGACCTCCTTGCTGCTCCACACAAGTGCCATTTGGGAGAACACCCTGACACTTGTCTCCCAGGAGACCTTGGGTCTCAGGAATTCCACTGGCCCTGGCAACTGGGGGATGACCCCTCCTTTGTCCCAGCCCTCATCTCCCCTGTGGCCACCAGACCCCTCTGTTTGCTCCTCAGCAGCAAACGGATGGTCATGCTTATTGCAAGGAGGCAGGGGGTCACTCTGGAGACCCTGTCAACCTCATACTAGTTTCAGTGGGTTTTGTGACATACATGGGACACAGATGAAGTCAAAATGCCGTTAACTGCACTAGGAAGGGACAAATCACGCTCTGCAGGTTCCTGTCCCCCTTCTGTCACTGTAGCAAGGGCTGAGGCACCTTGCATAGGATCATGCCTTCAGGGGCTGTGGTTAAGCATATCTTATATAGAGTTATATACTCATACACTTATATATTTAAAACCCATTTCAGCCCATTATTGATGAGTTCTGACACCTGAAGATGGTGAAAAAATCCCTGAGTTATGCTGGTTCCAGACAAAAGGAATGCCAAATTCAGGCTTTTTAATAGGATTTCTCAGACTACTTCTCCATCTTTGTATAACCTCTGCTGTGTTCACATCAATTGATTTCTTTTTATGCAAATTTACTTGCAAAAACACTTGCTCAACTTTCTCTGCATACCCCACCTGTACTCAGATAAACTTTTTTGGCTCAGAAATGGGACAGTTTTTGTTCTCTGCTTTCAGACTCAGCATGTTTGCAAAGCACTTAGTGACAATAGACATATTTTAAAGTTAATTACTGAAGAGAAATTGAACAGGGTTTTTTTTCTTCATATTCCTACAAATATGCCCCACGCCTCTATTTCAAATATTGTACTTGTTAGTCACTCAGGCCCTTATCCAACAACTTTTAATGTCAGTGGAAAGGCTGATGCTGGCTGCAGGGGCTGTTGGATTAGGCATTACAGTACAATAGCACTGACACTTGCAAGATTTTTTAAGCTGCTCTTACTCGCATTATCCCGAGGTGTGGGACTGGTCGTGTCCCTGGCTCCTTGTATAAGAGGAGGGAAGATCGGGGGGGAACCCCTGGCACCAAGCCTCTCATTGCCATCCTGTTTCCCAGCTTCTCACTTTACAGTAATTAAGACGTTTTGTCCCCACAGCTCCAGCGAGGGTTGTTCTCAACCAACAAAACAATACAAAATAAGCAGAAGTGAGGCCGGGCAATCTTGCAGGGCAGCTGGCAGCAGGAGGAAAACCTTTGTAAAGGCTCCTGGCACTCACCTCCCAAGCACTTCTGTAAGTCAGCGATTAAGTGCTCAGGCGGCAGATTAGGGGAGGCTGCTGGGGACAGCTTGGGCAGCACGGGCAGAGGCGTGAAGGCAGCAACATGTGTCTCCTGAAGGGCTGCAAATGTGTGAAACTGGGCTCTCAAAGCATCGTGTCGGTGCCTGAGCGTACCAGAGGTGCTTTTTTTGTGCCAACACAGGCTGGGTGAGAAGAAAACTGCAGTCAGGTCTTGAGCCAGCTTTTGAAAACCACCCCCAGCCAGACAGGCACTCTCTCTGATGCCACCATCCCTGCTGGAGCAGGGCTTTCATGTATCATGCATCCTCATTCTCATCTTCCTCTTCCTCCTCGGTGCCCATCCAGACCATCCCACCTCCCAGCACTCAGCCACAGCCCAGTTCTCCATCCCTGTCCCCAGAGCCAGCTGATATTGGCAGTACATGCCTGCTCCTGATAGTTATTAAGCTGATAATAATTTTAAAAATGTTCCTAGAATTTAGCTGAAATCTTAACATTTTGAGTTTAAAAGGACTTGCTGTTCTGCAAAGCAGCTAAAATGTTGTGCAGGAGCCCTTTAGACAGAGGTTGGTCCCGGCTGTGGGATATCCCTGGGGTGCAGTAAGCTGTCCTTCATATTTGGGTACTGGGCTCTGGGTGAAGGGACCAGCTGGTCAGAGACCTGGGCAGGGGGACCCACGAGGGCCATCATTTCCCATTGCTGTGTTGTTCATGACGATGGTGGGTGCTGGGCTGTGCTGGACACTTGGTTCCCACATGCCCCTGGGCTGCACAGACTACGAGTGTGTGGGTTATTTCTGGTCCTTTCTTCCATCCTGCTCCTGGAACAGCCGCTGACACCTTTTCCTCCTGGGATGTATCGCTCAAGGGTGGCTTCTCATCAAAAGGGATAGAGGTTCACTTCTGATTAGCACCCAAAATAATAGCAGTGTGCTGTTGAGGCAGGGATTTATAAGGCAGGGTGGGAGGATCAGAAACAGCAATATATAGATGCACAATGCTTTGCAGTGTAGGCAAACCTTCAGTAGGGAGCAGGGCTGCTGGGAGGGGGACGCCAAACCTGCCTCTCCCAGCGTAACTGCGATCCCGCTGTCATGTCTCCAGTGATGGACACACACACGCTGAAAACAAGCCCCAGTCTGCTGAACTGGTTAAGTATGTCAGCACAGTGGAGCTGGGCTGAAACACCTTTAAGAGTCCAACTCTGGATACATTTCCACCCGTCTTGGTCCAAAATCTGTCTCTAGCTATGGTGAGCTAAGTAGTATGTGTCTAAAAAAACAAATCATTTCCAAATGTTTCAGGGTTGTTCATAAACACTGTCCATATAAAGAATTCTCTCATAAATATCCCTGAGACTTCTCTACTAACCTCTGATATAATTCATTTACTGCAATCAAGGGTCTGACTTGCAGCTGTAACTCTGTACCCTGAACCACTGCAGATGTAAACACCGTTTAGATGGAGCAACGTCTTCCTCAGGTTTCTTGAGGTGCTCTCTCAGGGTTGTTTTCGGCTTCGGGTAGCGGCATGAATCCCTTCAGATATTCAATGTGCCCTTCACAACAGCCGTGTTCCTGTCCCACAGACTTTCATCCTGTTATTGATTACATCTGGACAAGCTTCACTGGGCAGGAAAACCCAGTAAGAGAAGAAGGAATTAACTCTGCGTGTTGAAGGCTCTGGCAGAAGGTAGGAGCTGCATTACAATTACCTTGCGTTTCTGCAACAGTCTCTGGTGGGACCACTAAAGAGAATAACTACCCCGTTTAACACTTCAGTGCCTTCTCCTCTGTTCCACAGTAAAAGTCATAACAATCAGGAGGGAGCAGGGGTGTTGGGGCTGCCCAGACTCCACTCTTTTCAGTCCCGTTCAGCCCTGGCTCCATGTGGTGCAACTTGAGCCTGCCTTGGATCTGGTTGCTCTTTGGTACTCCAGGGAACCTCCAGTGATCTGGGCAGAGTTACTCCTCGCTTACACCCACGTAAGTAGGAACGGGACTCCAGATGATATATTTACATTTTTTTTAAAGCTGACTGGGTAACAGAGCCAGAAACAGAGACAGCTTTGGTTATGGTGAGATACTAGATTTTTCCAGACTTCTGACACAGTTTTATCCTGCGAGCCCAAACTTCTGGAGTGTCACTAGACATCCTGTTTAGTAGGATGCAGTGGGAGCTAAGGACACGTATGATAGACAGGAATGCCCTCCAAGCCAGGCCCAAGTGGTGGTGTTGGTTGAGCTGGGCTCCTGGCCAGGAGCGCTGGTTCACAGTGCCAGAGTAAGGGATGAACAGGGAACAGAGAGCTGTGAGGTCCATCTCAGCGGGTTTCCAGGTCTGTTATCTGTGCTGTGACCCAATTTTACTGGGTTGTATATTATTTGGAGAGAAAGTAGCGGGAACTGCTAAGCTTTAACTCCGAGACTAAGAGGATGGGGCAGCATCTGGCACCTCAGCACAAGCTCCCCATGCACGTTGCCCAGGAGACCTTTGTGCAGCAAAAGCCCCTGAGAAGAGAGACTTGGGCTGGTGGTGAAAGTAGGCACCAAACTGAGGAAGATGATCTGCCTGAAAAGCTGTAAAAATGACAAAAAATCTTTCTGGTTATGTTGTC
>KZ506272.1:145414-162641 GCA_002844005.1 Limosa lapponica baueri | reverse complement strand
CCAAGATTGTTGGTTTGTGTCTGTTTGTGGGTGAGTGTGCTGTGTGGTGTTTTGTTTTGGGGGGTTTTTTTTGGTGGGTTGGTTTTGGGTGGTTTTTTTGTGGTTCGACTCAATGATCTCAATGGTCCCTTCCAACCATGAATATTTTGTGATTCTGTGATTTCATATTATAGAAGAGATTAGGTCTTGGAGGAACCCAAGATTATGTGTAGGGAGGTTTTATTAGACGAGCAGATCAGGTAGTTTACAGGCTTTTGCTCCAGAGAAGACAAGTTAAAGCTGAAGAAAGTCAAAGTTACCTTCTTTCCTCAAAAAATTCCCTCACTCCTAGAGCAAGCAGATTCCCTGATTATGCCTCACACGGCCTTTCTGCATTTTCTCCAGGACTGCAGAAACACAATGGATCCGGCTCATTTGAAGTGTCTAACTTCAGCTGAATAACACTCAAAGAGACTTCAGCCATTAAGCAATTCAGCCCCGAGAACCTTTAACTCTAAAGAAAATATTCTGCTCATGTTGTGTGCATGCTCCTAATGGCCAATCCAAGATGCCAGGGGGGAGCGAACACAAAGCCGTTGATTATTTCCACAACTGCTATATGCTTTCTATCACAACACTATTCTTTTGTGCAGAATGGCAGCATGATTGCAGAGTCCTCTTTAACTTTACCATTTTAGCAAGCCCAGGTCCAATTAGAGCAATTATATCTCAGCAGAAACACTGTCTGTTGTCCTCTGGACCTGTCTGTCAAGTGTCCTATTCATAGCTGTTTATCTTGCGTGAGGTTTTTCATATAAAGTCGTTCTGACCCTACTAGAACAGTCTCATATGAAGGGTAGCCTGCATTTTTATAGGCTTATTTCACAGGCTTATGTGAATGAGAAGAGTGCAAAATTATGGCTGGCCAAGGATACATCTTTCAGTCTAACCACAGTCTCCTCTTGCTTTATTATTGCTGATTTGACACAGCACGCACATTTCACTTTCAATTATTTCACTTCACCCTTCAGTTTCAATTACTTCACTGCTAAAAATTGAGAACATTATCAGAATTTTCAGTTCTTCCTTGCTATGTTGCAGAGTTTCCTAAATCAAAATCCCCGACGTGAGTTGCAAGGCATGTAATGTTTGACGGCACACGATGTTAAACCACTTACAGCTCTGACATCTCTGTGGGACTATTCAGTCACAGAGTTACTTAAGAGCCACCTTCTTGAAGAAGGTAGTGGGCACTTCTGCAGAAAGACCATCTACATTTTGCTTTACCTCTGCTGTCAGAGCCTGATGCGGGAGCTGAGTGACTCCTGCAAGGAAGTCTCATTTGTCTCCGTTAAGGTAGAAGCTGAGAAGCAGAGCTCAGTGAAAGGCAGAAGTGCTGGAAAGGTCAAAGGCAGTGGAAAGAGGAACGCCTCTATTTCTGAACAAAATAGAGGTTTCTATTTCCTCATACTTCTCCTGGAAGAGAAAATCCAGGGAGCAGCATTTGGAGTCTTCTTCCTGAAACAAAAAGCGCTTTTTTTCTGAAAAATTTAGAAATGACATTGCCTGTAAGAGAGCAGCCCCCATCTCCGCTGCTGGGTCCGTGGCATCCATGGGAGTCCCATCCGACACGCAGAGCTGCTCACGCCAGGGCAGTGTCACTTTAGGAACTGAAAACAGGAGCTGAGACCTTAGTTGTTCTTCCTCCAGCATCATCAGGGCAGCGGTTCCACCGCGTTTATTCCCTATTTTGCCTCTCCTCTGCTAGGTTTTAGCCCACGTGGGAAGGTGGCCAGTACCTTTTGTCAGGAGGACCTGTGGAGCTGCCGACGGCAGTGGCCCAGGTGTCATGTGTGCCTTCCCTTGGCACAGGATGCTGCAGGCGGGAGAGCCGTGCCAGCTTTGACCAGGACTGCAAAGAGACCTTGCAGACCTGGTCACACTACGGGCAAGGGTAAATGAGAGCTGATGAAACAGCAGCATAACATGCTCCATCCCAGCTGTGTGGGGGTCTTGGTGAGTTTATGAAAACACGTTTAGAATGTTTACCTGGATGTGCAGCCTTGGGAGATTCGATTTCTTTTCATGCAGCAGTGACGGCTTTTTCTCTGTGAACCACAGGCAGCCAGCTGCTGTGCAGGGCTAGAGCCCCCACTCACCGTGTCCACGTAGTGCTTGTTGTGTCCCAATTAGAAAAGCACAATTCTTTCAGAGATGACAAAAGGTGACAGAAGAGCTAGTAGGGTGACTGCTTGCCTGATTTTTGTTCTTCTCATTAAACACTGGGACCCTTGCAGAGAACCCCACCTCACTTAATTCAAAGTGTCTGATTAAAAATTGAAGTGTAATTCGCTATTAGTTCAGCATGTATTAGTTATTAGTTCACTGTGGTGTTGCTCCCATTCTGGGAGCCTGTAGTAAAACGCACCTTTCCTGCCCACAGCTCCCACGGTGCCTGCAGACGGTACTCTGCACAGGGCGCTGAAGAGGCAGCCGGGAGAGAAGGGGTTAAAACAAGCCACGGTCACCAGTTTGAGGCATTTTCGAAAATAGCAGCTTTTCTTTTGTTTGCTGAATTCCCCGCGCTTTTCCAGTGCTGTTCCCATTATTCATTTCTTTCCCAAAATAACATTTTTCGGCAGTGGAATGGCTGGAGCGGGAGAGGAGGGGATGTGCAGCCGAGCCGGACAGCTGCACGCCCTCCTGTGTCTGCGCCCAGGGGGCTCCGAGCTGCCCTTGGATGCTCGTGGCAACTACCAGGCAGGTGGCAATTCCCAGTATTTCAGGCAATTTTGCCTCCTGGGCGGCGATCCTGGCAATTCCTTCCTGACAGCTCTCAGTGGTGCTTCTCAGGGGCGCAAGCTTTGGGTTTGCACAGCTTGCAGCTGCCTTTGTAGAGAAACGTTTATTATTATTCTTTCAAAGGGGAAGCCTGAACATGTCCGAATGGCTTCCAGCTACACGAGGGACGTGCTCGTAGCCAGCGCGGTGGGAAGGTGCCCTGGCAGGTGGTGTGCTCCTGCCATCCAACGTCTTTGTAGCCCAACCTGACCAGAAGCATCCCTTGCTGCTGGATGCTGCTTTGAAGGAGGAGGGGAAGCCTTTGGGAAAATAAGCCTGGCCCCAGGACCAGTGATGCAGGCAGATCCCACCAAGCCGGGACACAGCCCCAGCCCTCAGGGTGCTTTGGGTGTCCCATCCTTGAAAGCTGACCCAGGAAAGCAGCTGCTCTGGAGGGGCTCCAGGCAGCACCCACCAGGGCTGGCCGGGGACACCCCTCTCTCCTCCCTCACGGTCAGGCACACAGCCAAACACCAGGAGCTCCAGAAGCGGGTGCTGGCAGCCTTCCCTTGGGGATGTGGGGGGTGGACGGTGGAAAAGAAGCTCTGAGAGGAATTAAAAATTAAACGTTGACTGCAGCAGCTTGCTGCTGAGCATCCCAGTGGTTCACCTTCACTGTGGCTGGCTGCCCAAGCACTGAGCGGGAGGAGAGGAGCATCCCATCCTCGCTGCCCTTGCTGGAGACCAGCCAGCCCTCCTGTGGCCCTGCCAGAGGGATGGAGAGGAGCTGCCCCCCGCTGCATATGGGGTCTTTGGCACACAGGACCCCCCAGCTCTGCTCCACTGGAGGCAGCAGCGCCCGCCTCTCCGTGGAAATCCCCAGAGTCATAGTGAAAGGCACCGTGTGAGGAGGTGGCTAGACCCAGATGACTCACCCGCTGCTTGGACAGGTGCTGCTGCTAAATACGGGGTGCTGGGGAGCTGGACCAGCCACGCCACAGCCCTTGCTCTGGTTTGGGGTCTGGAATAACCCCAGCCACAGGCTTGCTCAGTGCAAGCAGAGGCTGAGCCCACCAGGGCTGGCATTTGGGGTGCAAGGATCAAGCCTCCCATGGTTGGTATTTGGGGGTATAAGGGCTGAGCCCCACTAAGGCTGGCATTCAGGAGTGCCACTGGCTCATATGTGAAGGGGGGTGTCCATTGCAGTGGAGAGCAGGACCCACATACACGCAGCGTGGGAGCAAGGCTCTGGGCTCTGTGTTGCTGTCAGCAGAAGGCTGGCAAAATCAGGTGCAAGCCAGGGTGCAGAGCTGCGATGGAGATGCCCTGGCTCCTGCCTGCTTGTATCACCAGAGAGCACCAGCATCAGGCAGACTCTGTCCCCCCGTGCCCTCCTCCCCAGCCGGGGTGGCCACTGTCCACCCCACCATTCCCACCTCCCCTGGCCCTTCCCGCCAGGCGTTTTTCCTCTGTCCTCACCAGTGGTGCACTTGTCTGGCTCCTTGGTCTGCAAGTGCCCTGAAGACCCTTCAGAGCCCCAGCAAGCCCATCACAGAGCCCAGGGCTGCTTTCAGAGTCTGTCCCAAATGATTTGGACCCCGGGTTTACTTCATAATCCCCTCTCAGTACCCCTTTCCCAGTAGACAGAGGCTTGCTTCCCCCAAGCCTTTACATTTCTTAGCATTAACTTTCAAGTAGGTGACAAGTTATCCGGTTTCCTGCTGTAATGGCTGTGTCTGTGCTACAGCCGCTGGATGTGTCTGTACCGCATGAAACAGGGAGCGTCCCCGGCACCACAGCTCGGTGATGGAAACCGCCCTCTGTCCAGAGCGGTCCCTATCCCACTTTTCCTCACAGCCAATTCATATCCTCCCAGCTGGTGCCCAAGCCCCATCTGGGACATAGTCTGTGCCACTGGGCCCATCCCACAGGGCAGATGACACACGGTCACTATTCAGGAGGGTGCAAAGTTCAATAGCATGGATGAGGGAATTTCTGTGGCCAGTTGGCCCCCGGGCTGGGGGATGCACCCAGATGCATTTGCTTTGTAGTCACAGGTGATGTGGTAAATGTCATTATGCATAACTAGGTGGGAATCCTTGGGAAAAAAACCTTAAAAACAGAAAAGCAGTTTTTCTGAAGCCCAGGGCTGGGGTGAGCTCATGAGCTGCAAGCTCTCACCGTGGCCACCAGCAGGAAACGAGCCCATTGAAGCATGACAAAAAGCCTGGCAGCTCCAGTCTGTCGAACAAAGCGGTGGGTTTTTAATGGGACCAGAGTGAAGGAAGTGAGGAACACGGCTAGAAGGAAGGATAAAGAAAAAACTTCAGTTTATAGAGAAACAGCCGTCTGTGTAGAGGGACATTCTCATGTACAGTGCTGACCTGGCTCTGTACAGAGGTTTCTTTTCCCCGCTGTGTGGGTTTGATGCTGATTTCATGTTGCTCCTTAGTACACACACTTCGTTCCGCCTTGTTCAGTATTAAACATTTTCTAGTTTACAATCCATTTATTTTAAAGATGTGGAAACTGCAGAGGTGGGTAGCCAGTGCTACACCCCTTCTGCTCCATGATTTCTCCAGAATGAGTAAATTGTTATCCAGTTGGCAGACTATTATTATATATATATTATTACATTATTAACTCTGGGAATGAGAGACCAACATGATCCACTTTTCCAATGCTGTACCGTGCCTAAATTCTCTTTTCTAATGAAGCGGGCACTGCCACCGCCCCACGCGCAGCACTGCCTCTGCCACGCAGCGCTGGCAGGTATTTCATATTTCACTCCGCAAGAGGGAAGTGACGTCCAGGTGCTCTGTTTTGTAAAACTTCGGGCTTGAAAGAGGTAAAAAGCAAAGGAGATTTCTGAGTGCGGTTTTCTACTGGTGTTTCTGGTTTTTGTTGAATTCAACCTTTACATTTTTGGCCTTGGAGCATAATGTCAGTGGGGTTCAAGAGGGCTAAGGGAGCCCTATCTCCTTGCCTGCAGCTTTTCAAGCATGTTCAATTGTTTTTATTACTTCCTCTGTTAGACATGGAGTGTTTTCCACTTTCCCTCGATTTCCCAGTCAGATCCACTGCCCGTGCCTCTGTTCTGGGGCAGCAGCCTCCTGCTGTCCCTGGGGACATCACCAGCCACGTGGCCGGTGGGATGGGACTGAACCTCAACCTTGCTGCATGCTGGAAATGCAGTTTGTTTATGAGATGCCGAGCAGAGGTAGGTTATGTTACTTGGTAGAAGTCAAAGTATGTCTTGCTGGGACTCTTCAGGTTGGGGTCTTTAAACCCCTCCATGGACTCATTTGTAACCTCAGGCAAACCATTTAATGTCAGTGGCCATCCCAGTCACATGAACGTGACCACAACTACGATGTCTTGGCAGGTCCTGTCATGGAAGCCATTGCAGCTTTACATGAAAGCCCTGCAGAGCACCAGGATATTGGCTGGGCTGCTTTGAACGGTGCAGTTTGGTGAAGCAGGAGCCCTGGTTTTAGTAAAGCAGGACATGGGCATGACTGCATGAAAGTGCAAAGTTTTTCCCTTTCACTTGCAAACAGAAGTTACTCCAAATAATACAGGGGATTTAGGAAGACTAGCATTAAGGCATTTTTTCAGAGTCATTGAATATGTTTTAGTCCTTATTAGCCTTGAGCAATTGTCTCCTGGTGAAGTGATGGAAGGATAGGTATAATTAAAGGTCTGTCCTGCACAGCCTGCCGTGCATTTATAGCTACACAACTGCTCTCACTAGTGAAACAGAAATATGTCCTTCTAAAGGAAAGCTCAACAACAGGAAATATTTCTTTCACAGAACTGAACACAAGTTTTTCTTCTAAGCACCATCAGATAAAAGCAAAAGCTTTCTTAGATTTCTAGTTCCACTAAGCAGCTGGCTCTAATGTACAATTCCTTGATTTTGTTCATTTTTTAATCAAAATGTGCTCCTTTCCAAGCACAGTTGTTTCATCTGGTAATAAAAGCCTATTCAACCATTTGCATGTCTCATCAGTGTTTGCATTCATTGTTCTGCATCATATTTTGTATTTTGCTTCAGTCTTACCCACTGAAGAATCAGTGTTGTCCAAATTGCCACTGCTCAACTGAACATAACTCCCTATTCCTTATTACTTAAAGTTAGTTGTCTAATTCTGCTGGTGGGTAATTTTGATCAAGTTTTCACAGTCCACACAGACAGTACAGTGAAAGTCTTTTCCCCCAGCCATTTCTGAAATCTCCCACCCCAGCAGTTGAAAAGACTTACGATGGCTGCCTCTCAGGTGCCTGGCACAAATGGAAGTGGTACCATTGTGTGACATGCTCGTTACTTCAGGCATTAGTCTTGAGAAGTGCTGGGTAATTGGATGGTTTGTCATGTCTGTTTAAGCACATTATTACTGAAACTGCTTCTCCAATCGATAAAAGACTCCATAAAATTGTTTAAACATATTAAGAAAAATGTGATTTACTCCAGGAATCTTTATTGCATTTCATTATAAGCCACTGAATCTAATATACAAAGAAGATAATTTTAATTATAAGTGGACAAAAGGAAGATCTACACTAGGTTCCCACTAAGCAAATATTAGCAACATGCACCTTCTCAATCTAATGCAGTTACATAAACTAATTAGGTTTGGTGTTTCTAACAGGAACAGTGGTTAACTATATTACACAGCCCCCAAGAGAAATTGGCATCAGATTAATTTCTTAGGTACTGTGGTATCTGTTCTCAGCTATTTTTTCCTGCCCTGGGGAAACTCATGAGGGTAGTCAAAACGTGGGCAGAGAGTTCAGAGGAAGGACTGTTGATCTCCCCGTCTCATCTTGAACCAGTTTCACTGCTCTGGGTGCTGCCCTCTGGAAGCCCATCAGATGGCAGAGGACTGTGGTGTTCCTCTCTGCTTGCAGACCTGTGCCTGGCTAGTTTTTGTTTTACAAAGTGAAATGTGGTGTCATTCACTTCTATTTTGTACTTTATTGCTATTTCAAATCCTGGGCAGACAATTTGCAGAGGAGGACAAGAGAAAACTCAGTCCAAGATGGTGTCCTAAAGCGACAGTTCCTTTCCACTTGTGTTCTTCCCCATTAAGTGGAGAGTTGACAGCTTTCATACGGGTTAACATCTTGACTTTTTTCATATGAGCACCTGATAGCTGAACAGCAGAATCAAACATCTCCTGTACCCTTCAGCATCCAAAGCATCCATGTTACATGCTGCAAGAGCAACCCTCCTTAATACTGTCACTTATAATATTTGAAGCATAGAGAAGACACATCCAAGGGTGAATATTATGTTATTTTGTTACATTAAATACTTTCCAGCCATGAATATCTGACGGTCATTTCTCTCCCTGTGGAGGAATGGGTGTGCTGAGGCTAGCGAGGAAATAAGAGAGGCCCAGCGTCAGAGCAATGTGTGATGTAACGCTGGGGATGCGGGATTGGGAGCACAGGGATGTGGGAATGCAAAGCCTGAGCGATGGAGCAGCGCCTGTGCACCGTGACCGTGGGAGCAGCCCCGTGCCTGAAGGTGATAAGCGGAGAGGTTCCTCCACGTCTGTCATGGTGTGACTTGAGGGGAGCAAGGGGCAAGGTACTCCCTGCCACCACAGCCGGGACAGGCCAGGGCATTCCCTGGAGCAGAAGGCTGGCCGCAGCAGTTTAAGTGCCAGCAGCCTCTGTGCCCTGGTAGGATCAGGCAGTGCCTGATGAGAGTCTGTCCTATGCTGGTCTCCCTGTGGGTCCCCGCTGATCCAAGAACCTTGAAAGCTGACCCCAGCTACGGCAAGAGCATAGGACCAGCTCATATGAAAAGCCATGCAGACGTTTTAGAAAATCCTTCCCTCCCTCTTCCATCCATCAGTTCAATCAACATTGAAATGCAGCTGTCACTCAGTAATCTTTGTGAAGTGGCCAGAGGTCTTCAGATGAAAAAGCTGTGTGGTATCAATAAGTTATTGTGTTCCATATAGGAGAGAAAGGGATCACATTAGGAAGAAAAACTGTAAAAAGCGTGAATCAATACTGCTCCATCAATGCTGAATACAAACCGGGCACGTGATTCACTTTCAAAGAAAAAACTTACTATTTCACAGATATGGACAACATATTCTGCTAATCCTCTTGACTCCAAGGTTAAGCCCAACCAGCTGTGAATTTTATTGAGGTCACTTGTAAATCTTAATTTAAATTAATTTTTTTGCAATAATCGTATCACAGATACGATTGACAGAGCTGGCTGGCTCTCCTGACCTGTCTGCTGCAGCCAGGCAGTCGCTCGTCTGCTTGTATAACCCTCTGCTCACATTCCTGCAGCTCTGCACTACTGATGTGCAGCCATAGGAGATTACATACTGCAGAGGAAGACAGAGATATCATAAACGTTTACTTAACATTACTGCCTAGGTGATCCTTTGTGCCAGAAAGACTCTGCTCACGGTAAGAAGGGCACTTGGTTTTTAGGATGCCGTTTCTCTTCCAGAGGAAGGCAGGACAGGAGAGGACCTCCTGACTCATCTAGTCCACTGCAGGTATCTGCGTGATATAGACACTATTTGTGGATTTTTCAAGCTCCATTTTCACATGAGCTACACCATTTGTCTTGTGATCTTTGGAGAAGGCTGTTCCACAGACTTCACTGCTCCAGTGGTTAGAGATTTGCTTCTCATTCCCAACCAAAATTTATTCATGGCTAGTTTATACCCATTTGTTCTTGTGCCAGCATTGTCCTTCAGTTTAAATAGCTTTTCTCCTTCCCTAGTGTTTACCCCCTCTGATGTATTTATAGACTACAACCATATCCCCTCTTGGCCTTTCTTTAGCTAGGCTAAACAGCCGAGTGCCTCTGGTCTCCTCTGAGAGCACAGGCTTTCCATTCCCTTATTTGGCTTAACAGCCCTGCTCTCCAGTCACTGCAGGCTAAAATCCCTCTTTCTGAGAATGCTTTCCTGGCCAGGTACTACAGCCATCCAGGTGAGCCCTCATATCTCCAAACCCTTGTACAACCTCCTGTGTTTTCATTAATAGCATTGGTTCTTCCCCCTTCCCAGACTCACCAGATCAACCTCAGCAGACTCCTTAGGAAGCATCATTTGGCACCCTCAGGTCACATCATATTGGTGTTTTTCAGTTATCTTATGGCTATTTAAGATCAGCTCTTCCCCCGGCTCCATCATTTCTAGTTAAAAGCTTCCTATTCTTCTTCCTATTCAATTCTTCCTACTGGTCCCCCAGAAACTGATCTTTGTAATAACAAATTTCATCCCACTGCACTATTCCAGCGCTAAAATTATCCCATTCTTCTTGTGTGGTAGCCTGGCTGTCCAGCTGACAGTGCCTCCCACCTTGGTGTCGTCGGCAACTGCACTGCTTTGAGATTATGTATCACGGTTATCAATGAAAATGTTAAACAAGATCCATGCCGAGTCATCTTTGGAGAACCTTATTATAACCACCTTCCACCTGAGATTTCCCCTTTAATTCCAACCCATGATCCTTAAAGAGGAAACATCTGTCTGACTCTGTCCAGAACATCCTCCAGCAGGAATGATTTACTTTGATTTTACCTAAGTGGCTTTGAATTAACCTTCCTATATATACCTATACATCTAATAGAAATGAAAGCTTTTGCGCTGGTTTGAAAACCAGTACAGGCAGACTTTCTACGGGGTTCCCATATAAGGTGACTTCTGCCAAGAAACTTCAGTTCTAACCTGTAACATTTCTACAACTTCAGTCTGGGATCTCTCTTCAGCAGGACTTGCCAATTGTGGTGCTCAAGTCGGGGTGTTAGCAGATGTGTTTTGCTATGCTTCAGTCTCCCAGAGGGTTATGAAGCCAAATTCATGATTCAAATGACTAAAGTCATTATTCAGGCTTAGTACACTTTTTTATGGGAATTTGGAATGGGGTGAAAATTCTTTTGTGCTCTGGCCTGTGTTCCTCAGATCTTGGCCTGCAGAGGAATAGCAAAAATGATATTTGTACCCTTTACGTTCAAAATGGGTGAGACTATAAATATCTTGTAGTTCTAAAACAACATTCCTGCTAGTTCTTCAATTAAGACTGCAAGACTTCTCCCCCAACATCTCCCTGTGATTCCTCACAAAGATCCGACTGTCTTCTCTTCTTCTGTGTGCCAAAGGGTTTAGAGACTTTTGGAGGAGTTGGTGGTGACATCCCACAGAGCAGAGAATGAAGCTACTCCTCTTTTAGGCTCAAATAAAGCAAGCGAGGAGAAATCACTGAATGTTTGGCTGCCCTTTTGACCACAGGAAAAGCAGTCCTTGCCCTCCTTCCCTTGAACAGTTCAGGTTTTGGATACCTCTAAGTGTTACCAGCTAGTGCTTCTGAATGTGTTGTATAAATGGGAACTGAATGATTCTCCCTTTAAGAAGAAGGGGAAAAAGCCTTCAGAAATATCAAATCAGTCTAGTTAAGCCTGTTCCTTGCATTATAATTTAGCTTTTTTTTATTAACATTAGAGCATTCTCCGATCAGAAGAATCAGCTTTCATCTTTACATATTGAGGGTTGGCTGACAAGCCTTCACCTGGTGCCTACATCTGAGATGTTGTAAAGCCAAGGACAGATACTCCCACGACACTTCAGGTGATCTGACTCACTTGATGGACAGTTATCCAGGCTGCAGCTCTACAAATAATTGATTTGAGGATTTGTCTGTTGAGCAATAGGGCAGAAAAGGCTTTAATTTGGCATGAGGTTGTGTTTTGAAGCTCTTTTTGCTAAAACGAAGGAGCTCTACAACAACAACAAATGATATAATCCAATTTGATATTGGACGTTGAGCAAACTGAGACTGTGTTCTCCTCAAGCAGTTTTGTGAAACTACCCTCCAATATTTCTTATTCTGCCTGGAAACAGCCCATGAATTTGGAGTTTCCTCAGTCACTCTCTAGACTCCAGAAATGCAATTAACTAGATTTTCATAGCTTTTATGGAGACAGCTAAATTTAGGTGTCTGCATCCATAGCCAGATGCCCCCTGCTTTCTGTAGGTAAGTAATGTGGAGAGTTTGATGTTAAAATGATTACCTCCTGAGCTGCTGCTGAAGGATGTAACCTGATAAAGGTTTTTTCTAGATTCAAAGCATTTAGCGTGTACCTGCACACATGCTCTGACCCAGTCCAGCTGCCTTGCTCTGTTCAGACAGCATTGGGAGCTCTGGCTGTGAATTTCCAGCAGAGGATCCCTTCCACCAAGGAAGCTCCCTGCTGACCTGAACCCAGCAGAGGGGACACTTTTGCTGGTCTCTGCCTCTCCTGTCAATACAGGACACAGGCTGAAGATAGGCAGAGCCAGGCAGCTGGGTCCCCAGTGCACACAGAGCTCATGGTATCATTTGGAGACGTCCCTGGGAGTTGCAGACCCCAAGCCAATGCACTGGCAAGTGCAGAGTCACAGCCTGCAGTCAGGTGCCTGAGGTCGGATTTCTCCCCCTCCTCTCCTCTCCTCTCCTCTCCTCTCCTCTCCTCTCCTCTCCTCACCTCCTGGAGCGTCATCTGTTGCTGAGAAAACTTGAATGTAGGAAGCATCCTAACCAAAAGCATAGGGAGAGGACTATAACAGCTTGCTGCTGCTTAGCATCTCAAAGGGAAGACTGAATTCCCTGTATCTGGCAATTGAGAGGCGGGCAGTCATTTTATTGACAGAATTAGTTCATATTCCAGTCTATCATGTGTACAGATAATGCACTCTGAGATTAAGCTACTGTAGCAATAAATTTGCTAACCTAATTTTAAAAGATAAAAGCTCCAGTGAAGTGAAGCTTCATGGCACACTCCACTCCATTCGATTTCCAACGCTTCAGAGGAGCAGGCAAGAAAGCCCTCCCTCAGGTAGCTGCTCCGCGCCTCTGACCTCTTCCTCCGAAAGCAAATCTTCTGGAGAAGGAAATAGAGCAGCACTAAAGCTCCCCTCCCTCTGGATACCAGCATCTGTTGTCACTCTTCACAGCTCATGTGAGAGGTCATACAGAATGGGACTTGGAGAAGGCCTTCAAACAAAATAAGGAGGAGTGCTGTCCTGCATCAGGAGAAGACTTTCCTTCCCTTGCCCACTCCCTCCCCACTTCTGCAGCAGTTTCTGACCGTCCTCCTTTCCCCATAAATTTTGGGTAGCTGGGAGCACTGCCAGCCCAGCCCCTGGACCTCCTACTGCTCTGTAAATGGGGGTAGCTTCTGACTGCTGGTGGCACAGGAGATGCTGATTCCCACAGACTATTGCAGCCCAGCAGCAAGAAGTGGCACCAGAAGGAGGAGGGAGAGAGCAGCCTGTGACACTGGGCAGACACCTTGAGGCTTTGTACATGTTTCAGGGCGAAGGATGGGTGAACGCACTGGGCATCGCACAAGGTCAGATGGTGTCTGGGGATGGCTCAATATCTACAGGCCTCCTGTGGCAGCAATTTAGGGATAGATGTTGCAGCCAGTAAGGAAACCCCAAGAGCTGGGTGTTTCAAGCTGGATGGCAGCTCGGATCTCAGCAGAGGAACTGCTGAACTTGTCCATCTCTGCAGCCTCAGAGATGGGAATGGCTCTAGCACGGTGTGGCCAAAACCTAGGCAAAGAGGTGGCTGCATGTGCATGGGGCAGCTGTGCAAAGAGGCACTCAGGTGTTTTGTGCCCCTTGCCCCACAAGGCATCACAAGCCTTAACAGGCCACTGATTTTCACTCGTGATTGAGCTGCCTTGCATTGCTAGTGGGACCAGGGTTTCCTGTGCAACTTAACTGAATTAAATTTTTCCTCTGGCCAGGCTGCAAGGATGGCATTGTTAGAAACCACAGGCATGAAGCCCATGTAATGTTGGTGGCAGTAGCTTTATTTCTCTTGGCCATGCTAGGGGAGTTTGCAAGCTACACCAAACTTTTCCAAGCATTTGTGTGCCTTCGCATTTGAAAAGGCAGTATTTACATTGCAGGCTCTAGCAATGTGCTCAGTGTGTGCTAGTTTAACATCATTTTAAATAATTGATCAGGACAAAAAGAAATCCTTGCATTGGTTATGTTGTCTTTCTTTATGAAGGCCCAAATGTACGATGCTCCAGTGTGCTAAAAGCACCTGCAGCAAGGTGATGGTGGCATCTTGTTAGCTTGGACACACACACCCCCCTCCCCAGGAAAAAATGCACATTGCTTCTGTATTACCAACATCCAAACAAATCAGTGCTGTTTGAGTGCTTGCAGTGCACTGCAGTTCAAAGGGAAATCACACAAAAAGCGTAACATTTCCAGGCACTCCCACCCTGTCCATTATTGTTGCCAGTACAACCTATTTACCTGCAGCAGCTTCACAACTGGCCTCCAGCCAGCAGCTGGGCTTCACCCCAGTACTAGATGTGGAACTCAGGCAAGGTTTTCAGGAAGCCCTCAAAAATACCCGTCAGTGGTTTCAGCAGGGCCCACCAGGACCAGTTCCCCAGGCCTTCCTTTGCCTGCTTGTTTTCAGATCTTGGAGGCATTTCCCCATGTGCACATTTCTAAGAGCAGCGTTTGCGATTTTTTTATGAACAAAAGCTGATATTAGCCGGTTGGGTGGAAAAATGCTTTTTGCCTAGACTCCTTGGCCAATGTGCATACTGCTTGCAAGCTCCTGTTTGACTGAGCTGTCACACCGGTGCATAAAACACTGCACTGAGGGAAGACCTTTCCTTCGCTGCTGGCCCTTGGTGCAAGTGGTTTCAGCCATCCTGCACAGCTCCTGCAGCTGGTTATTGGCTCGGTGCACAGCACATCCACATTATCCACTAAGACCTCTGTCTCAGCTTGTCCTGCCCCTCTCTGCTGTGATTTTTGTTTTGTTGGGCTTCACTTGAGCGATGACAACTTTCTTCTCCACTTGGATGTGCTTGAGGAGCTGCAGTGCCTGGTGGGATGCAAGGTGGAGTGGACTATTCAGGCCACAGCCCTGTGTTAGGGGAAGATCTGGCCCACTTCCACCACACCACATTGTTATTTTCCACAAAAGCATGTACCAGCAGTTTCTCCAGCCCATTGCCAAAAAAAGAGAGCAGGTTTTCTTCCTTCAAATAAGAGTGACTGTAGCACTTCAGCCACACCATGTTCTTATAAATGGTAGTTTCTCACAATAAATGTGCCACGTCCATAGGAAGAAATCATAATAGAGGGGCCAGCACACACGTCAAGGCTTTGATTGTGAGCTTCCAGCTCTGGGAAGGAGGTGAGCAATCTTTATGTTGAATTATAACTGCAGATATTTCCTTTTTCCTAAGCTACTGTCTGTTACCATGGCCACAACCTTCAGAATTTTCTGGCTATTTTACAGTCATTAATAAGAGTGAAAAAGCAGTAGTTTAATTATGTTCTTCTTATTCCATTCACTAAGGTACAGTTGACATTCTAAGGGTCTTCAGTAAAAAAAAAAAAAAAAAGAATTTTTGTTGTTTATCATTTTCCTAGAGACAAATAGCAGAAGTTAATTAATATATGCCATCATGCACTTCATCTACAACTTCTACGTAGAGGTGATGAAAGCAGTTTCTTTACATCTCCAAGAATGAATATTAGATTGGTATTAGCAGCGGTCAGACATAGGTGAAAACCAGGCTGTAGAAAATACACCAGGAGATTCCAATCCTTATTCTGGCTACCAACAGCCCCAAAAGGACTGGGCATGTCCTTCGAACCCTCTGGCTTCCACGCAAAGAAGCACTGTTGAGCCATGGCCCCTCTCTCCATGTGTTTGTACGTCCCCGTCAGAGCCCTGCGTGGGCCCTGCAGGAGCTCCTGGTAATCTGCCCAGGTGTTGGGGCTGTAGCTGCACTCTCAGCCTCCCCACTGTGAGGACAAACCTCCGGAACTTATTAAAACATGAGACCTCGCAAGAAGCTTCCTCTCCACCACACTTTGGCACTTCCGGTTTGTGAAGAGAGACAATAATTACCCAGGAGATTGCTCAGTTAACAGAATTGCAGCATAGGCAGTCCCCTAGGTCTTCCATGGACTGCTCTTGGTCTGTTCCTCTTTACTTAGACAAAGTTACCACAAGTGTCACAGTACAGATCTGTTCATTAAAGCTTTCTGGGCAGAGAAAACCAAATATAGGGTTGCTTAAGTTTAACATTTTGCCTCTAAATGGTGGTGACTCCACATGTCATGAGAGCCTTGGCTCCCCGTTGCACACCTCCGCACTAGACTCTCTCAAGCCAAAGGAAAAACTAGTTTCTGGACCACAAGACAGATCAAGTATGAGGCAGGTGCTGAGACCTACAGAGACTGCTATGTAACTTGATTTATGCTGAGAAATGTGGTAAGAAGGCAACCTCTGTTGTCTGCACACTTCCAGGGACAAATGGCTGCTGAGCAGGGACTGGCTTGAGCACGTTTGGATGGAGGGACCCTACTTCTCATCTCGCTCTTACTTTCCGAATCTAAATTCACTCAGATCTGTGTCTTGTTGCTCTGTGCCTGAGCTCTTCACCAACGAACTCCTTGATGGACTGAAGTGCTGGGAAGGTGAATGCCCTAGAGGAGTGGCTCCTGAGATGTGAATTCAGCTCTCCATATTCAGACTGGTCTCCCATTCTCTTCTAAAACCAGTTGCTCTAGTCCAATGCTGTTTAACTCCCTCTTTGGTATTTTCTTGACTTGGAGCTTTTGATCACCTTTTGATGAGTTACGAGTTTTCATTGTTCTTGCTATTGTTGCCCAGCTCCTCTTGGTGTTAGAGTTTGCTCTAGCTAGTACTGCTGCTAACTTGGATCTATTCATATACTAAGCTGACCATAATTATGCAGAAATTATGCTGATGAACACTGATTTAAAGATTTTGTAAAGCAGGGCAAAGGACAGTGCTGTTTTTCCCTCAAAAGCAGAGTGCAGGCTGTGGAGGGATATCCAGCATGGGATTCTTACTGCAGTCCCAAATGGAAACAGAGATGCCAAAAAGGGGAGTTTAGGTCAGGGTCAATGGCTGCAGCAAGTCCCACGATGGGAGATGTGGTCAGTGTATAGCAGCTTCTCACAATCCCTGCTACTACACAGTGCTTACAGCATCTCCACCGACAGCTGCCTCTGGGCGGCCGGGGGAATATCTGACCGACGACAGACGTGCCTCTCAGCCGTGGTGGGGAACAGGCTGGCGCCCAACAGTCCCTTCTCTTTTGACCACATGAAGGTTGGCTGTCACGTTTTTGCCTTTATTTTTGGCTATGCAATTATTTTGCTAAGTAGCGATCCATTTTGTTGCTGTAGAAGCTGCTTTTCTCTATGCAATCTATGTAATTATATGGATCCCCTATCATTATTTCGTGCCTACAACGCACTATCCACTACCCAAAACTCTCATTTCCCTCCATTTTTTCCCATTCACCTGTAGTGTCATTTCCCTGGTGGCAGTGAGTTCAGCTGATAGAAGGCTTGAGCTTTGGGCTTTGGAATTGATTCTTTCTTCTTCTAGTATAATGCTACAGACTTGTCCTAAATAA
>KZ506272.1:130916-140945 GCA_002844005.1 Limosa lapponica baueri | reverse complement strand
TTTTTTTTTTGAGTGCTTGAAACCCAACTGCAAAGCCAACTTCACTTCCAACCTTTTAAAAATCAGAGGAATGACAAGATATGGTGATAGGAGGTTTCACAAATCAGTATAAAATCACTGAAACCAGTTCCCATCTGATCACAAATGAATGAACGATGTGTGGGTTTGAACTGTGTTCACGATACGATGACAGCTACATCTTTCATTTAGATTGAGATCAAATGAATCTTACCAAGTGCTGGGTGGTAATCTGTTGATAAGTGACTGTTTTATCATCCTGTGGAGACTAATGTGAAAACATCCTTATTTTAATTTAACTGAGTGATAGATTTTAGAGCACCTTACAATGAAATATATACTATTTCTTCATTAATGGCTCTCTTTCCAAGAACATTCATTAAAAAGCAGTAAGTCTCCTGGGGAACATTCCTCTTTTAATAAAGAAAAAGCAAGTATAAAAACAGTTCTTTATATATATTTGCATAGTTATCAATTTCTTAATCTTTCTTGGAGGATTCCTTTGGCAATTCAGAGCAGGATCCCTGTGTTGCTCACTGATTTAAGTGAATTTCCAGTGAAGTCATTAGAACATTAAGATATGAGACATGTTTGGTGGAACAGGACGTGCTTTTATTATTGAATAAGTGATTTGTATGGTAATTTTATATGGCACTTTACAAACAGTGGGTTGATTCTTCGGTGTTCATCCTGTTTCTGAGCAGTGGATTTTCACTGGTTTTTATAACATTGGTAGCAGAGGAGACAATTAGGAAATATTTGATGCATGAAGTGAGAGGAAGTGTGGAGCGTCCAGGGAGTGGGTTGGGACTGAACTTCTTGGTAAAGATGATGTGGAAGAGAGAATTGACAGCTGAAGATATTTTAAGAACATCTTAAAAGCTATATGTAGCAAGCAGGGAGAGGGAGACATTTCGAGTACGAGGCCTTTATTTTTATAAGGTATGATACTGAGAATGCAAGAGGTTAAGGTTTCTGCAGAATGAAGAGATCTCTATTGGTGAAGTTATGATTACATAAAAGCAAATATCACTGAATGGATCTGAAATGCTGGCCGTCATGTAACTGGTGAATCTCCCATTAGCCACAGGCAAAAAATTCTGATTAGAATCAGCATCTCACACACTCATACACGTTTCCATTCCTTTCCACGTCTGAAAAGTATTGTTTCCCAGGAAAAGGAATCACACCACCAAAATCTGAAATTCTAGTCAAATGTTGGTGATGATGCTCTTCAGAGTTCAGAAACTGCTCTTAATAGCAGCAGCACTGGTACTCTAACACTAAGACAAAAGGAGAGAGGTGAAAGTATGGTGGATAAAACAGTAATAATTTCCTAGGAATTAGATACAGAATGAGTCTTCTCTTCCTATTTCTCTTGGATTATTTAATTTGAGAAAGAGACACAGAGATTGGTCTCCTATGCTGCTTCGGTATAATATACTTCATCGTTAGGACAGTGTTTCGACACAGTACGTGGAAAACACCAATACTTGGAAATGCCAATAATAGGAACAGCAACACAGAGGAAATAGATAAAAATTTTGGAGAAATTATATGACATGGGCTTTTTCAAAGATAATAGAAGAAGTAAGAAAGATGGTGTTTGTTCTAGGGAGCTAAGAAATAGTGAAAAGTAAGAGATAAGGGAAAAAGACAAATAAAACATCAAAGAAAGAACAAAATTTTATACAATAACACAATAAATAAAAGTCCTAGGAAGTGAAAAATGGGGAGAGGTATTTAAAGTCACATACAAGAAATCTCAGAGAAGCTGGCATCTTGAGAACAGCAAAGAGGCAAAAGTAAACTGGTCTAAAAATGTAATAGGATCAGCGTTTCTATTTATTTACAGTCACTAGGAAGTGGTGAAAAGTGGTGCTTTATTCCATGTTGAATAAAATCTAGTTTTCCTAAAGTTAAGCTTTGGAAAGACGTTTTCTGGTTCTGCCACTTCCACTCTTCTGCAACAATAGTACAATCTGTTTGTTGTTCACAGGAGAAAAGAATAGTTTGTTTGTCTGAAAAAAGTTATCTGATTAATTTTGTTTACTTCCTTGGAGGATGTTAATAGCGAAGGCAGAAATGCTGTTAACCCATTCATTTGTGGAGGAGTTCATCTTAGCTGAATTTATGGAAAATTTTCAGTGATGGCAGAAAAGTTTTCAATCAGATAATTCAGATTTTTCAGTCTAGTCCTAGTTTTTACACAGTATTTCTCAGTGCAGTTTGTGATCCTGTGAACATGTAAATAATTTTTTCTTGACTTCTTGCAAACAATTTATTATTTTTTTACTACAGTCTGTATTATGACTCTATCATATATGCCATTGCAAAAGTTATTTTGTAAAACAGTATTGTTTATATGAGTGGCCACGGCCTACACTTAATATTAAGAACTGCTAGGGTTTTGCTTATTGATAACAAGTAATAGCAAGAACACAAAGATTATACAAGCATTTGTTTATATGTGTGTGTGAGACATGGACAGAGAAGCACAGCAAATTATTTTTGCACTTCATTTGTAAAATGTTTTTCTATGCCTCTTAAGGGAGTTTGCTTACCGACCTTTACCATGTTGTTCAAGCTCCCAAATTCATTCCTGTTGAGTAATTTCTAAAATCAGGCAGCACACTGTGTTATGCATGAAATAGCAGTCGGGTAAGACATGGGTCTGTGTTTTTCACAGCGGGCTGTCAGGACAGGATGTCATTCTGACTTTCAAAATGAATACAAATCAAAATCTTCTTCCAGTAACCTTATAAATTATATCCAGGCTAAGTTTCCCATCAGGTTAGCACCCAAATGGTGCTCAGAGGGAACGGAGAGCACTATCTCCACATTAAATGCCTGTTGTACACCCCGAGATCCAGCCCTGCCAGGTCAGCTGCCCACACAGAGTGGGGAGAAGGAGGTACCCTGAGGTGGCTTGAGCAATCATCAAATTGTTAGGAAAAAGGGGACATACCTTCATTGCCAAAGGTAATTGCATTCTTGTCTACAGGAAAATTTTCAGGGGACACAGCAAAGTGCTTGAACTGGGGTCCATAGTTGACCTAAGGAAGCAGCCTGGGTCGCTCCACCGGCTAAGGGGCAATAATGTGGTTTTCCTGCAGCCTGAATAATATATCTGTGAAGATAGAGAAGAGATTTTTGGAAAAATAACAAAGACATTATCTTAAACTAGAGTTAAAATGTTATTTTATTTTGTTGGTGCTGAAGTCCTTCATGTCAATATGACTTCTCAAATAGAATTCAAATGATGACTTGTCTGCATGAAGTTATCTTTTGAAAACAAATAGATTTATCTTCCTATTCATGTTCAAAAATAGGCATTTTTCAAGGAACAAATATTTTATTTGAATTATCAGTTTAAAACCATTGTAAAATGAAAGTAGCTTTCTGCACCGTAATTTGGGAATTACGAGTTCCCTTCAGATGTAGGGGCTGTAGGCTGTGTCATATGTCACCAGGAGAATGTTTTCTCATACATTTGCAGGAAAATCTTGGGTTTGAATGATGAATTCCATGAATTTGACAAGACAGCATGAAGAATAAAATAAAAGTGGCTAGCTCAAAGTTCCCTAGACGACTAGGAGCAAGAAACTTGCCATATGCCATTGACTTCCCTGAGCAATGTTGAAGAGTAGAGTATTACCCTGTTCTGCAGCATTACATACTGCCCTAAGTCATTAATACAAGGCAGATGGCTTTGTTGTTGATTAGAGCTGGTTAGAATCTGAAAATCCCATTCCAAAGGAAATTTTGACATTTATATTTATTTTCACTACAAATTGGAAGAAAACATCAAAATTTCCTGGTGCGATGGAAGTTAAAAATGATCTGGAAACACCGAGTTATTTCACTTCATTCATAATGAATTGTTTTCTCAATAATGTCAAAACCACTGTAGTGATAAAATTAATATCCAATATAAATGCCAAAACAGAATTAGAGAAAGTCACAGTGAAACTTTTTTTCCCATATTAAAAGGGAAAGAGAAAGTTGAAATGATCATTTCTGACATTTTCCCAGACTGTGTTTTCCTGAATGTGACACATTTCCCCAAAACATTTTGATTTCAGCTAAGCTATGTTACCTGATGGAAATGGGTTCCACTGAAAAAAACATTCACCCAGTGCTGTTCTTCCAGGACCAGTAATTCACACACTCATCTTGCAAGTTCAAGGATGTAGAAATTCTGATAAATAAGACATGCACAAAGAGAAAACTAATGTTTTATCTGCCGTTTAGAAAATTCTTTGAAAACTGCCTTAAAAAATTCCTACAAGTCCCACAAAATTCCTTTAGTCATCCATATCCATATCTTACATTAGGTCCCTTGTATTCAGGCACATTTGACAGTGCTAGGTGCTGGATAAATCAGCCCTGCTGTGGACCTTCATATTTATGAACTTGTAAACTCTGACATTATCTTAGTGCATCTTGTTTCCACCTCCTTAGCAAGATTCTGGTCCTGGCTGCCAGAACGTCCCACTCCCACTCTCCTGTTGCTTACTTTCTCCGAGAGAGTTCCACTAAATTCCCTCAATAAGGAACAAAAACTCACAGTTACCCTCCAAGTAGGAACCTCCACCATCATCCCTTTCCTCATCATAAGAACATCTTTAGAAATATCTAGTTTGCTAGATGGCCCCGGTTTTGGTTTTGTTTTTTTTTTCCAATATCATGCTTTCATTTTATCTGTCAACACCAAGTCTCTGCTGTGGGATAGGAGACCATCTGTTAACAGTTTTTTTAAGGGTAGAGTAAGCACAAATGTCACTCTTTGGGAGTCACATGCTATTTATTTACAAAGATAAAAAAATGAAGATCATGAATTCACATCAGCTTCTCCTGTTACTTCGTGCAACAGTAGCTTTCTGCTTTAGTTTCCACTACCTTCCACCAAGGTATTGCATATATGGTTACATAAAAGGACTAAACAAGATGTAGGACAGATTAGAAACCCGATAAAGCTGCTGCTAGATGAGCGTGATGACTGGTGCTCTTGGGTGCATTGGGGAAGATTACATTACCACCGGTGAGTGCCTTACACAAAGGAGAGAAGCACTTCAGAAGAGAGGAGAATGAACTGCATTTGGGGTAGCTGGAGTTGTGAGTATCAGGATAAAGACAAACTGCAGTGACGCAGACATGTAGGAAGGCTGGCTTTTCTAAAGCACTCAGGCCCTCGTTAGGTACCACAGTAAATGGTATGATTTTCTGGGAGATCTCAGTTTACCGGGTACAGACGCTTTTTGAGAAGCTGCCAACTACATAGGTGCCCAAACGGAAGACGTGTTTCTTCTGAGAAGCTCAAGTTTAATTGTGAGTGCTGAGCACTTGAAAAAAGTGACCTTGAGCATTTTAGGAAATGTGGTACAGAAAGGGATTGCTAAACAAAGAAACTTTTAAGCTCCCGAGTTGCTCTCATAATAGGAGGTACAATAACTGCAGAAAATGTCCGTCATTTGGATCTTGATATATGGTCCCCTTTTGAAAAGATGCCACTAGATAAAGTCACCTCCAGCTGGAATGGGCTGAGAGACTTTGCCAGCTCCCCTGCTGTTGGTTTAACACTCATGTTTATAAATACTGCAAATGTCCTGTGCTTAGTGAAACAGTTGAATGCAGTAAAACCTGGAAAAGCAGCCTCCTGAGAGTGGATGTCCTAATGTACTGTGTTAGCAAAGTCTCTCTTGCCCTTTATCATACAAAATTAGGCAAAGGCAAACATGCTTTTACAGAAATACTATTTCCATAGAGTCTGAAGAAATCAAATGCATAAATATATATCTAATTCCCAAGAGGCATCTGAAGTCTGCCAAGACAAAGAGTTAATTATTTTAAAGACCTTAGGTGGTTCTACCTGGGATTAATGAATATATCACTGTTTTTTTTCTTACAAAGCCTATGGTAAACTGTTGTTCCTCAACTCTTCATAAATGAATTATTATGAACCAAAACACGTGAATATTGGCATGAGTTTTATTGTTGTGGCTCTTAAAAGAAGAGGAAGAAATGAAATGGTGAGACGCTTTGGGAGTCTGGGAAGAGGGCTTAACTAAATCTGTGTGAGTTTTCCTCCTCTTGTCTGGTTTCTGTTTTCTTTTTTATTTCCTTTTTTCCCACTAAGCAGGGAAAATGTTACTTTCAAGCTGTTCTGGGTGGATGAAGCCTTTGCTGGTTGGCCCTGGGGGATGATGGACCAACACAGCATTATTTTTCCCACTGCTCGTAGGGTGGTGGTCCTCCACATCGCCTCCCAAAGCACTCTGGACAAAGCCCTGGGTGCTGAGCAAGGCTGAAGGTCCAGACTCCCCTCTGTGTGCACAGGGGAGCACAGGCCCCCATTTACACCCTCTTACACCTTGGAGGGTCACTGCAGGGTTTGGGAACATCGATTGCTTTATGTGCAGCTCTAGTAGTCATTTTTCTGGCAATCTTCACTGCATGTCTACCCCTACATGGAGGCAGAGGTTATACCTTAGCTGAGCAGAAAACCTTCCTGAAGGTGCTTATGTGGACTCTGACTGAAGTGGCAGAGATTTTGTGGGAAGGTGAGAGACCTCCACCTCTCCTGTGTAATGGCCATGCTCCCAATGCAGCAGCGAGTCCCTGATCACCAGTAGCCAAAGAACAGACCTGGCAATGCCCCCACGCAATCAAAATCTGGTGGGCAGACGTGGAGTGAGCAGAGTCCATTACACAAGCAAATACAGAGACACTCCTCTTCGATGGAGAGATGTACACCACGCTTCAGTCAGGAGCAGTTTCACAGACAAGTCTCTGACTCCTAAATGCAAGGCTTTAAGAATGCTCTGCAAATCCGCATAACGTGCTCTTTCCCCCCACCTCCCAATATTAGAAATACTCATGCCTAGTCATTTCTCCCGTACCACATGCTCAGCTTTACAGCAAATGCTTTGGAAACAGAGACCTTCTCTGGAAGCCCAAATGATGCTGAAGCTGATGCAGAGGTGAGGGAGTGTGAGGGCATCATCCTTTTTGCTGCTTGAGGCTGAAACCTCGCTTACTGGTACAAAAACAATTCCAGCCAAGAGACCGTGGGCATTGCTGAGAGTAACACGATAAGCTCTAGGCTGTTATCTAGTTAACCCACTGATGCTGAAGACCCTGGTAGTGATGTACTAGCATTTATAGACCAGGACACTGCCTTTCTGCTGCTTCTCCCTCCTCCACCCCCACACCAGCCCTCATTGCTAAAATGCACAAAGGAATTGTGATAAAGAGAAACAGGAGACAACATGGAGCAGCTGTAGCATTTCTCTGCCAGGGTAAATCTGCAGGGATAAGAGCCTGAGCTTTTGATGTTCGATATCCATAAGCATCTCCAAGTTTGAAACACATGAACTCTGTGCAGCTGCTCCTGCTTGGACTGCCCACCTCAAGTAAAGCACAGTGCTATAAAGGTTTTACTTTTATTTCTTGTTATGAATTTCTCCGGGGGTCTGTAGCAGGAAAGCACAGAGCAAGTACTGTCAAAGGAGCAACTAGGGGCACCTTTCGTGGGGGAAGGATCCCCAGTAAGGGGGCTGGAGGAGCAGCAAGGTGACACAAAACAAAACAGTAACTTGCAGCAGTGAAAACATCAGAATCCAGAATCAGACTAAAGCCTAATACAAAATGAGTGAATTTGATTGTGACAAACAGGCTATGAAGTACCAATGAGTAACTGGATGGCACATGTGTCCCCTATTCCTTCTATTGACAAATAAAGCATGAATACTGGACGATGATCCCATTCACACCTTTTCTTCATTTTTTCCTTCTTCATTTCTGCATTGTTCTTCCTTCCTGTTCTTCAACGTCTGCTATAGTTTTAGCCAGAAGGTTTACTCTGTGGTATACGTTTCAGGCCTTGGGTACTTGTTACACTGCACTGCAAATCTGTTTACTGCTCTTCCTTTTGAATATTCATAAGAGAGTGTCAGATTTTTTTAATGAATCTTGTTCATGAGTTTTATCCTTTTTTTTTGCTGTTTGCCAATATAAGCAGATAAATTGAGGATGGCAAGGCTCAGAATTTTACTCTGCATGTATTTATTTTTTTGCTACATCCTTTTGTGGTTTTTAATAAGTTTGGTTTTCTTTCAAAAATATGTTCCAAGATGCTGTTTTTAAAAAAATTAAACCTTTCTTGGCAAGCATTGCCACACTGGTTACTCAAATGAACATGTGAAAACAAACCAGAAATGGCCAGAAGGAAACAAAGTGGCTGCTTCCAAGAGCCTGTGGGGTAGGTTTCTGTAGAACCAGAAAGAAAATTCTCCTAACCAGGTAGCCCTTGCGCCTTCATGGCGAGAGGCTAAAAGCCGAAAAGTTATTCTTTCCAGTGCTGCTGCTGCTCTATCAAAAAGCACTATGTCCCATGAGTGAGATCCTGCGCTGGCACTGAAATTTCCAACTAGAAGGTGGAAAGCAGTGCTGGAGGTGGCTCTGAGGTTGTGAGCATCAGAAGGGCAAAATGAGAGCAGTGCCAAAGCAGAGCACTCTGCCCGACCTGCTTGTCAGAAGCTCGGTGGACAATTACAGAGCTTCCCTGGGCTGGGGCACAGCAGAGATCACCAAACACACGTTCCTGAGTACCACTGGAGAGCTACAAGATGACAAACAGTGCGTCGCCCACATTTACTGGTGGGTTTCCACTCATGGTCAGGCCATGGCAACATTGGTGTTCCAGCCACAGGGAAACAGTATACACAGATGGGAAGAAAATGTGTCATTTCAGATAGCTGCTGCTTTGAAACCATTTCATTACATAGCTTGTACAGCAGTTAGCACTATTACAGCCTGAAGGAATAACTGACCTTATGCAGGAAACTTGGCTTTTATACCAGAAAGTGTTCACCAAGGCCTTGACTTTTGCAAATGCACGTATCTTCCTCCATTCTGCAAGTGTGCAGACAAAGAGGAAACAGAGATGCATCTGGAAACTTGTGTACATTGGATCGTAAATTAGAGCAGAATTTGCAGAGACTGCCATGTGCTGTAATTGGTGAACTGGCTTTTGGTATCTGAAGCTTTACCAAGCAAAGATAGCAGCTGGCAGAGAAGGAAGAGAGTGGCTCTTACTGTGAAAAGTGTTGAGAACAGGGCAAAATTTTTTGCCCGGAAGCCCTGGGAACACATCCCCAGCCAAATCCCATGCACTGTAGTCTCCCCTTGACATCCCCCCCTTGTCACAGGGTAAGGGGATGCCTTGCTGCAACGTTTGTCCAACCAGAAGAGAGCAGCACCCCTTCTCTGAGCTTGTGACAGAGCAGAGTTGCCCAGTGACAGGCAGAAATGTAACTGGAAGGAGTGGCAGAAAGTGATGGCAGGAGAACTTAGCTTGTGGGAGCCCTATACACTGTACTGTGGAGGCTGGGGTGCAGTGACAGCAGATGACTATTGGTGGGTAGGACATGAAAGAAGGTGAGATCCTTGCCACGTCCAGATCTGTAGATAGCTTGAGAGAGAGATGGCGCACATGAGTCCCCTTGTCACGTGTCCAGGTTTTTGTAAGGTTCAGCAGTCACTCTGGAGGAAAAACAACAGCCGTGGTGGTGAGTGGAGAACCACAGGGGCTGCAGAAAGCGCTGGTACCACAGACAAGCCATTAGGCATTGCCACAGGGGACTGACTCATCCCAGAGAGCTGCTTTCTCCCGACTGTCAGGGAGCAATGCTGGTTCAGAGTGCTGCTGTTGTCCCGCTCAGCCTTTGGCTCATTCCAGCAGCCGTCACAAACTTCTTCAGCTGCTCAGCAGAGATTGAAATCCCACGGTTGCTATTCTCAGGGAAATTCTTGAATTATGTGTTAGGAACGTTAAGGACAGCATTGCCCCCATAAGTGGATTATTTCTTGGAAGCAGGTCAGACCGCGTGGGTAAGAAACCAAGAAACAACAGTTTCTGAAGACAAACAATAACCAGGTGGTTCATCCTTGCTTTCTGTAATATTACAGAGCCATATTATTAGGCAAATAAGATGGTACTTGTATATT
>KZ506272.1:110153-120978 GCA_002844005.1 Limosa lapponica baueri | reverse complement strand
GGGCATTCCTCCCACACTTTCAATACAGATTCTCTGTTTTGCCATCCTCTCACCCAGAGTGAGGGAATGACCCCTCCACCTCTTTTCCTACCCCAGACAAAAGCCAGACAGCTTAAGATGCTTAAACATTGGCAGATTTATAAGCCTCATCTCTGCTCTGACCTCTGCGAGTCTTGCATGCTGATGAGGATGAGGAAGGTGTAAATTCTTACTGTCCACCCTCTCCATTATTTTTTCTTCCCCTATACCCTCCTTCCTCCAGCTTCCTCATCCCTATGTTCTAGTGATTGCATATTCATCCCTTCTTCTGTTCTCCTGGTTATCAGATGATCACGGTTGTGTGGACAGCATCCCTGCCTGTACAGAGGCTCTGCCCAATACTCCGGCACTCCAATCCTCTTGGGAGCCTTTGGGAATTCCTGCAGTGCAAATCATGGTGACAATGATGATGACTAAAAGGGTGCCCACCCCTTTGCTATTCAACCAGCAGCTGTTCATGATGAAATGTTCTCCTCTGTTGCCCTGCTCGGGTCCATAGCCAGCATTACAGGCTTACCGGAGGGCAGACCAGGAAATCCACGGCCACGGTTGGTGACATAACTGAGGGAGCAGATGTTTCACCGCACAGAGCGTAAGCGATGGATAATTAATTAAACAGACAAATGCCTTTCTCAGGGTGTAACTCTTTAAGTTATTTAAAGTCCAGGAGATGTGAAAGGTGAGCTGCTGACAGAGAAGAAATCAGCAAGACGGCCGAGGAAGCGGGTGCTCCCTAGTCTGAATGTGAAATGTCTGTGCTGCTCAGCGGCATCCTCCAGCTGGTGAATCTGTGCTGTCACGTCCCTGGAGCTGTCCCTTGGGGCCAGATGATGGGAGCATGCTAGGCAGAGTGCCTTCATGAATGGGAAAAGGGGAGAGGGGAGATCCAGTGAGTGGTCTTGGGCTTGTGCCAAGGACCCCCCCTCCCAGAGCAGGAGGAAGCAGAGAACAAATAGCTAAAGCAATCATGTCTGCACTGAGTTATCAACTGACCGCTGCAGACACCGTGTTGTGGGGGGGGAACAAGAATTTGAATCTGTGGAATAAATCGATCTGCATCTACAGAGCGGGGCTGGAGGGCAGAGTGACTGCCCAGCACAGCCCCCGTCAGGCGGAGGCCAACGAGCTGCAACAGGAGGCAGAAGGAGCTGGTCAGACCAGGGCAACGCTGCCTTGGGCTGGGATGTGCTGCCTCTCCAAGCGGTCGGGAGGGTCCCCCGAGGCCACCACCCTGCAGCCATCTCGCTGACGCTGTTCTCCCAGCTGTGTGGCACCGTAAAGATGTCTGGCACACAAAACACTCGTTTACTGGTACTGCATGCTGGCATTTGCAGGCAACGTTTGGATAATGAGTTCAGAGACAACTGCTCATCCTTGTTTTAAAATTAACATTACCTCTCTTCTAGGGACTGCTAACTGCTAATACCATACGTGACTAATGGATTTGTCTGTGCAGAGAATAGCTATGGGTGGTACCAGTGCCGTGTGGGACCGGAACATCTGCTCTCTGTAAAACGAATTGTGAATGGAAATTGTGCTGTGCAGGCACACCATTCCCTAAGGAAAAGGCCACCTTGTTGCTGGTCAAGCCTTCATTATCTGTGAGACACGGCAAATGGCAGGAGTGAGTCACTGCCCTCTTCACAGGCAGGATGCTGACCAAGGGGGGAGAGAAAGGAGATGAGGGGGAAGCGAAGGCAGGGTGAAGGGACAAGGTCAATGAGGATGGAGCCTGGGTGGGTGAAGCATGGAGGCACGCCACAGCGCAGGACAAGACCTCAGTGGTCTTACCGTTTCCCCAGGCACCAGGAGCTGCCAGGCCTAACACGCTGTACAAGTGATAAATTCATCCAAAGACTGTTTTAATAAGGAAAAATGTAACCTCAGCCCAAACCCAGATTGTGTTCGACCGTGACTAAATAAGGAAACACAGGATTTCATAAATGAGTGTCCCGCTGAAGAAGGCAGCTGCATGCACTGGTGCCACCCGACTCCCTCCAGCATCCGGACAGCAGGTCCCAGCTGATGTTCCTGGGATATTTCCTGTCTATTTCGGTCACCAGCAGACAATCACACCCCTGCATTAAGATAATGTGTTTCTTACCAGCTCTTTGCTCCTGTCATATCACACAGGCAATCTATAAGATGGTTTCTTCTGTAATGAAGATGCCGGAAGATGAATCAACACCAGAGAAGAGGACAGAGAAGATCTTCCGCCAGATGGACACCAACCGTGATGGTAGGCACCCTCCAGGCACCAGGGTGGCTGCCTTTGCCCCTGTGCTGGGTGGCTGGGGTGTCCTGCCCACCTGGGGCAATCCACTGCTCCTCCTTCAGCCACCCAGGCAAAGCCACCACCGTCCACAGCCAGCGGGGAGGAGGCAGGCAGGGCTCTGCCTTGTGGGGTTGCTTTTCTGGGCATTTTCCTCGGTCTCCCCCAGCTCCCTTCCACCGTGCTAGTCCAGAGGCTTGGTAGGTGTGCCGTGACCCACCATGTGCACTGAGCAAATGTGTTTCTTTTCTAGGAAAACTCTCTCTGGAAGAGTTCATCCGAGGCGCCAAGAGCGATCCATCCATAGTCCGTCTCCTGCAGTGTGATCCCAGCAGCGCCGGGCAGTTCTGAACCCGTTCTTTGGATGAATTATGTATCTGCTTTTTTTTTTTTTTCTTGCCAAACAACATTCATGGTAGTGTTGCCTCTGTATGGCCAATTATGCCTTCTTTTGTGGCATCTTATAGCTTCTTTTGTTGTGGATTAATTATAAGAATGCTGAATTGCTCTTAACAATTTGTCCAGAGCACGGGCAGTACTGTTTTAAACAGATATTGTGGTGTTATCATTGTTTTAAAGATTTCGTTTTGTTTTTTGTTTTAACCTGTCTGTTTTGGAAAGCACGCATTGAGAAGGAGGAAACCAACAACAGAACCCTTGGCGGCAAGACACACTGACGGATTTTTAGATTGCTGCTTTAATAGCTGAGTATTCACCTGCAGGACCTGAAAGTGTAGTAGAGGTTGAACCAAAGGGGTTGCGATAGGTGGGGTAGGATTCACCTGGAACCTCCTCTCCTGTCCAGGAGGCACCAGTTAAGGTCAAAGACAGGATGGAGAATAAGTACGAAGGTGCAAAACGGGTGCGGGGTGCATCATCCGCACCCCTGCTCCCACGCCTCACTGTTTCAATGCTGTGAACATTTTCCAGGTTGTGAAGAAGAAGAAGGGAAAAAACAAAGATGGACAGTTTTTCCTAGGTTTACAGTGGTTGATTTCACATGGCTTTATCTGAAAAATTCAGCAATTTTGCAATCCTGATCCCCAAATCCACAACTGACGATACCTCTTGCCGTTTGGGATCAGCAAAGGCAGACACAGCTAGGGAAAACCGGGTCTTGACAATGAATTTAAGGGAGATGATACATGTTGAATGTGAAATTTTCAGGTTAGTCATAAAGCAGTTTCTACTAAGGAGAGTGGGCATTCACATGAGGAACTCACGGACACGCAGCTCCAGCTGAGGCACATCTGCTGTTCTGAATGCTCTTGCGTAGTATGACGTTTTGGGGGTGTTTTTGTCTCTCTCCATGTAGCTAACGGAGTTCCTGGACCTGCCCTTAGGGGAAGGTTGTCATCAAAACTTGTTTTAAACATAAAATTGTAGCATTTATATTTCATTTATTTTAGTAAAGTTCAAAAAATCTGTACTGAAACGAGGAAATGGTACGCTTTATGGTATATTTATATATATAAAAATTAAAACAAAAAAAAGATCAGCTCTTGAGAGAAATGTTGAATGTTTATCTTCTCGCCTAGATGCAGGAGTTCTGAAATTTGCTGCTGCAAAACCTTATCCTTTGGTCAAAGTTACTGCATGCAGAGCTAGTAGACATTCGCGGGATTTCTTAGGGACTTTACAAGCGCTGCTGCAACGGAAAAGCTTTAGCAACAGGAGGCATTATGCTGACTAAATTGGCATTAATCTGTCATTAGCTAAAGTCTGCTCTGTGATCCTGTTGGAGAGGTACCCATGTAGGCAGTGCACAGCGCTGGGAATTCGTGAGCTCGTTAGAGTAACCTTTGTCTGACAGGCAAGGTTGGCGTTTTGTCAAGTGACCTTGTAGATGCTAATCCCCAGTAGCCTTAATTTAAAATAAACTAAGTAAAATAAGTCTGCTTGGCAAATTATGATTAGCTAAGTACTAATTAGAAGTCATGAAAAAGAAGCCGAGTATGAATAATTTTTTGTAGAACACTAGCTAGCATGTACAGTAGCTGAGAGAAAAAAATCCTAGACTTAATTTTCCATACCATTTGCTTTGCCAGGTGTGAAGTGCAGAGCATATTAAAATAAAATAAAAATAAATAGAAAATAACATTCCTAATCGGTTGTACTAAAATTATTATGAGTGGCTAATTACACTCAGTAAATCTCTTCAGGCATACGCTTTTGTCTCAAATGATCACAGAAATCCAGTTGATGATATATTTCCATTATATTAATCACAATACCACGCAGAGGCGTGTAGGGGACAGTGACAAAGCAAAAGAGGTCCAACCACAGACACAAAGAGCTTTCAATACCTAGTGCTTTTACAAGCATCACTGGCAAATTTTGCACCAATTCTTCCGGCTGATGGAAGTGTTCTGTCTCTATTTCTCCCTAACCTTCATTAGACATGCTGTGCACAAACCTAACCCTTCAAAGGAGAGTCTGTGCCTACCTTCTTCAAGGTAATTTTCTGCTTTACCCGGAGAGGTTCTGGCCCTCTTTCCCATATCAATCATCCCATGTGTATTCAAGTCCATGCTCCCTTTTGAGTGCTTTGAGGGTTGTTTTTAAGCAGGACAAGCCTGGCCAGGCTGCTGGGGGTGGCAGCAGGAAGGTCAGTGAACGTGCACTGATCAACACCCCTTCTGGCAGACAGGAATGACCAGTCCTGCCACCCCAGCCGCCCCCGAGGTGCTCCGTCACCACCTCTGGGAAGGCAGGACGAGGTGACGCTAGAGGAACCCTGCTGAACTTCTAACCTACCAGCTCAGTGCAGGCACCCAGATCCAAAGCAGCAGTATTTACTGAAGGTACACTTGGATACCTTCTGCAGCTCCATCTTCTTCTTAATGTTTTGAAAGCAGTTGGATGTGACTGAAACTTTTAAAACCTTGCCTTTTATTTAAGCAACTGCGTTCCATTTTTTCTAAGTTTTGTAAGATATTTCTGGCCCAAAACCTAATCTCTCAGTTTGTTTTTGCTCGGTAGTTTTAGGGCCAGGCTTGCTTCACGTGTCAATACTGTATAACACGTGTTTGAAAACAGAACTTGCGATATGACCCCGGGCCAGCGGAGATGTAATTCTTTCCACAGTTCACAAAATCTGGAAGAATAAGAATTAGCCTACAGCTGCAGAGGACGTAGCTGGAGATAAGACTATTGTATAAACATTTACAGAGTGAACCAAGGTTATTCTTTTACCTGACTACCACTGACGATTGGTATTGTTTTAAATTATTAACTATCCCTTTCTCTCTCTGCCTCTGCATGTACTGTAAAAGTGAGCCCTAGCTGGCGTTGTGATAGGAGCATCTGCAGACCCCAGAGCAGCAGGACAGCAGGGGTGTGCTGCGCCTCCGATTGGAATTTTCTGCTTTGCTGCCATTCGCATTTGCAATCCTAACTGCCTTCATAAACCTTCTGAAGACAAAATGACCTCTCCTGTATAAAATAGCACAGCAAGTTAGACACCTTTGAAGTGCTCCATTAGCAGCATTTCTGTACAGGAAGGATGGCAGACAGCACGTACTATTTCACATCACCTCTCAGTTTTGTAGGTGCATTCTCCAGTGTTAGTTGCATGGGAAAGAGGTCACCTTCACTCACGTGTTGTCCAATACATGTGCATCCCACATGTAGACTGAATCCATGGAAAATACCAGTCCCATTTATCCAGCATTCCCAGTCGGCTTGCCAAACTCTGGGCCAGAAGATGGGAAGGACTATGGCTTGTGCGATCTGCAGCAGCTTGTCCTTGTTTTAGGGTGCTTTGGGAAGGGAAACAGGAACACAACCCTTGTAAAACCAGCGTACATGTGTTTTTGTGAGCACTTGTGGTTTGAGAGAGACTGAAGAATGATCTGTGTTTCAACATTATTTGATGCCCTGTGTGTTCACAGCAGTGGATGTTCCTGAGGTGCACGGAGCTGTGGTCTTCCTTGTGTTGTTCTCAGGAGCTTGTAGGATTTTTACCTTATTGTTGGGGCATTTTGCCCTTTTTTGTTTTCTGTTTTAAAGCATGACCTCCACATTTTCTAGACACTACTGCTTAAAACAGTAAGCCAGAAGTGTGTAACTTCTGTACCTGAACAAGGTCTACGTGCAGGAGTATTGCACACTGGCACAAGACATGTCCACACAGGACCAAGTCCCTACAGTTTAATAGCTGCCCCTGGGGGCTGAGCCCCTGGGCTTTCCAGCATGTGCTCTCTTCACCGATGGCAAACGTGCAATAATGCGGCTTAGCTTAATTTTCTTTCACTGCAGACCAGGCTAAGTCGCATTTGCTGTGTGCTAGAAGCACACACATGGGCAGAAACCTCAGCTCAGCTGACTCATGGAAACTTGGTGAACTGTGGTAACTTGACGTTGAGCCCTAATCCGCAGCCTAAGCCGAGTGAGAACATGGCCGTGGCCATACGTCTCTCGGTACATGTGAACCAGGGAACACGGTGACAACTGGCAGGTCCCTGGGGACACGTGGCAGTGGGGAGGGAATCCCTTGCCTCGGAATGAATGCCCTGAGCTCAGCTGTCTCCCTGGTTTTAAAACTCTCTCTTTTGTGTTTGTTTTTTTTTAGCAACACTGGTGAAGATGCAGCATGATAGCAATATAGCACGGTCAGGATAAAGGAGGCATCCTTCAAAAGAGTTTCCTTTTGAAGCCTAGCGTACGAGCGCCAAGCGAAACAAGCGGAGGGGAGGGCTGGCCAAGACCCCTCCTCAACACCCGCTATGCCAGCACCTCCTCTTGTCTTTCCCACGGTGCTCCCTCGCTGTCCTGTGGTGAGATGGGCCTGGGGCTCAGGAATTAGGTGTCAGGCAACTGGCGCGAGACCAGTGGAGAAGAGTATTTTACCTGCCCTTTGCACAAGCGTCGGGATGCACTCTTTGCTCCCTGTCTTACTGAGCGGGATCTCACGTAGGAGTCTTGCAGTGGGGGAGGGCGGTTTCCTTGGTATCGCGGGCAGAACTTGTGCTTAGAAATGCAGAGAAACCTGGCAAGCGCCAGGGAGCCCAGCGACGCCGGGAGCCGCGTGCGGAGTTTTCCACTGACTGTGCAGCAGACAGATAAGATGCAGAGCAGTGATATGTCAGACTCGTGGTGTGATGCGCTCCGAGATAGGGCTAGACCAGAAATGGCACCTTCTAGCTGAGCAGCTCTGTCTGCTGTGTACTCAGTCAGCGGCGCTGACAAAATACACTTTTAAATACCTTTAGCATGAACGTGCAGCTGCAGAAGTAGAATAACTCTTGTTCTTTCTCACATACAAGTAACAGAGCTGTTCGCTCTGCCCTGGTTAGAAGCTGAACAAACAGTTCCCGGGAAGAACATGTGGCATTTCTTAAGTGTAACTGAGGGCAAAGCATTGCCTGTAGGACCTTTCTTCCCGGTCTTGGTAGGCAAGAAGGAAAAGCTCCATCCAGCTCTCAAAGCCCGGGTGCCATTCCGCAGCCTGGGGAAGGTGAGAACACCAGCTGTTTCACACACATGGAGGGAAAAAGCAGAAGGGTTTGTAAATTTTAGAATTTAGAAATTGGGACCATCATTGAGGGGCTGCAGAAGCCGTTCAGGTGCCTCTGGCATTCGGAGCAGTAGAATGATCGGTCAGATGCAAAGTCAGTCCCCTCATCCCTTGCAGATACCATGGGTGTCTTGGTTAGCAACACCCCTTATTCCAGCCTGCTTCCAAATCAGCCATACCGAGGAATTGTTTCAGGGGGAGGGGGGGAATTTCACAGGATAAGATGTAAAGCTTTTCAGACATCGTGTCCATTTCTTAACAATAACAGCTGGAAAGGCCAGGTGTGAGGGGCTTCTTGCAAAGTACAGATTTGATTTCCTCATTGCTCCCACAGGTCGTAAGTGTTATTTTAATACGTATAGTTGGTATTAAGCTATCACATGTAAAATGCTGGCTAATACACAATAAACAAGGCAAAAAAGAGTTTGAGTTGTAGTGGACAATGTGAAAAGACTAGAGAAATTAAAAACTGTAAGAGATATCCCTGCCTTTAGACCAGGGTCTGAATTCGCAAGGTGAAACTCCCCCTTGGCAGCAGTCGGCACAGAAAAGCTCCTCTGCGACAGCCCAGTCTGTGGCTGCGTCGTCCCCACGTCGCCGTGTGCTGAGGCTAGGGACTCTGGGTCCTGCCACAGGGATGGTCATCTGAGCTTCTTCAGCCTGTTGAGTGCTTCCCAGATCCCAGCGTACATGATGGCCACCCTCTCCGTTGTGTTCTCTTGCTGTGGAGCTGGGACATGTCTTAGATCTTCCCCTCTTGCTCTGATCTTATACTAAAGATGTTCTCACCTTCCCAGGGCGGGCTCTCAGGGTGTCTGGCTCTCTGAGGCTTTGCACCCACTTCCTGGTTGCCATCCCTACCCTCTCTGTAAATGAATAACAAACACCAGCCCTTGACATCTGGAGGAGCCAGGCTTGATGCACTTAGATGGAACATCTTCTGGTTTGGTTCCCAGCCTTTGGTCCTCCTGTATACCTTGCCAACCACACTATTTATTTCCTGTTATTAAGTAATGGTAGTATTAAACATTTCAAGAACACGCTGAACCTCTGGAACAATGTGGTTTTCATTATCATGTATGTGTTGGTTGATGCACTGCAGACTGAACCTGACTGGTGCTTGCTCTCTGCTCCCGTGGTTTATTCCTTGGAGAGCTGACTACTTCCAGGCAGGAGCACTATCTTCCTATGCATCACCATTCAGCGCGCGGTGACCCAATGCTGCCTGGAGCACCCAGATGCTGCCAATCAAGAGATAATTTTGGTGCAGTAATGTCAGGCAGAAACTCTTCCTACCATCTGTCAAAAACACGTGTCAAGGGTGTGACCTCTGGTTTTCTCCTCCCTGGGGACAGGGGGTTCATTGGTATTCAGGGTTGGCCTCACGTTCCCCCACCAAATGGGATGATTGTGATTAGTAAACCCACCTGAGAAAATCCTCTTAAATGCTAATCTTCGTTTGTGCTGTTAACTGGCTGCGGCCAGGGGGATGATTAATAGGTCCTACACGGTTGTTTGGGGGGGAACTCACAGTTCCTTGCCACCACCACTGTTTTATTTCCTGTCACTAGCTTATTCCCATTGCCAGGGCAACCAAGTAGTTTTTATTACTAACTGGGAGAAAAAGAAAAAAACAAAACCAGAGTTTTGATCTGATAAGGATCTAAGGAAACTTACTGAAGACATTGTGCTCCATGTTAGTCATATGAATGCTCTACAAGATCATGTTTCTTTGGTATTTTCTGTTTGATTTCCTGATTCCTGTTTCAGTTGTGTTCATGATTTATCTATTTATTTTGGATCCTCTTAGATTCAGCCCTGCCAGTCGTTTAGCTCATATGCTAACAAAAGTCTCAATTATCCCAAGAGCGGAGCTGCCTGAGCAATTACTAGCAAGGTGGGCTCACTGGGCCTAGTGAAAATGAAGTGCTTAATTACGTTAGGGGTTATTTTTGTCTGCACATTTGCTGCAAGAAGATAGACTGAGCTGCATTTCATTTCAATATGCTTATCTCTTCCACTTGCTCACTTCAATTCCATCCAAGCAGTCTTGTAGTTTATGTTTGTATATTCAGTTCTATTTCACTCTAGAACCAGAGGTGACCAATATTGGCCTCTTCTGATGAAAGTTCTTGATACCTTTTGATTTTTAAATATTGCCGGGTGAATGACATGATGAATGCAAAAGTAAATAGTTATATATTTGTTTGTGTAAATTTGGGCAGATATTTTTGGTGCTGTAGAGAATAAGAAATTGAGATAAACCATGGCCAAAAGCTGAATGGATCCAAGTGTCCAGCTCCTGTTCAAGTCCATGACCATTCCGCAGGGAGAGATTTCCCATCTCTGTTCCCTCAGTCTATTTCCACGTTGCAGCATGAGCATAGAGTAGAGATACCAAATCTAACTTTAAATAAGCTACCACAGGCAGACTAACAGCAGCAGCATGGAGTTCAGCATATCCTGTGTCTTGGCAAAATTAGATACCTCTCTAGATGAATGCTTTGTAAGCAAACCTACATATCCTAAAGAAGACTTTTACAACTCAGAAAGGAGGGACAACTATGAACTAAATGAATTTGGTCCGCATAGTTTTCTTATGGCTGTCTAGAATTGCTAGTGTCCTGCGTGTAGTTGCCTATAGCTATTGTGATGTGTTAATTTTTACCCCCAGTTCTGTTGTAAGCTCATCTGGTGATATTCTGAGTCCTCGGCCAGTTCTCAGCCAGGCAAAGCCCACGGGAAGGACACCTGGAGGTGTGCTGCCTTCAGGAAGGCGGAGGGCAGCTCTCGGGATTTGTCCCGGTGCTGTTGGATGCTTTGGGAGCATTAGACCTACCCGGTGACGTGGAAGTGGGTGACCAGGCCATCGGAGGAGACGGAGAATTTGGTGGAGGGCTGTGTATGTGTTTTGTGCCCCGCAGCACGCGCACCCTTCCCCTGCTATTAACTTCCAGTTAGGACTTTTCTTGAACTCTTAGTGTCGGAGTAAAGTT
>KZ506272.1:65119-104808 GCA_002844005.1 Limosa lapponica baueri | reverse complement strand
GGAGTCAATCACTGTTTTCAGCAGCACCAATCGACCCAAGAGTTTTGCAAAGTGCAGAAAAACACAGCTTTGCTGCCCCATTGAGTGCCCTAAAGATTTGATCAAGAGCTAGAAGAGGGGTCTTCTGCTGCCCTCTGCCTGGAGAGGGTCAGTTTTTTCTTAAAGACCTCGTGAGTCACCTGGCCAAGCCCTTGCTCAGCCACACCAGGAACGGCCTGGCCTTCGAGCACGCTGTGGGTGCAGCGGTTCCCATCAGCCGACACGCTTCTCCTGGCTCCTCCACGGCCTCCCAGACGGAGCACTTCCAGCCACTCAGCTGTTGAAGCATTCGCATTTCAAGAGCCACTCAGTAAAATGACTTCCTATAAAACACAATTAAACATCTATTGCAGGCAGTGCCCAGGAAACCTGATTACTTCAAAGAGCCTCACGGGAGCTCAGCCTGCGCTGCTCATCTAGATAGCGTCCCTGGGGCCTGGCAAAGCCCCCGAGAAACTCCCCAAAACCTGCTGGACCAAGGAGCTGTAGTGGCAGAGGCAGCACCTTGGGCTGCAACCTCATCCATGGGGGCTACCAGCACCAGCAAACTGCAGCCAGTCCCACGGCTGCCACCATATATATATATATACACCTATATATATATATATATACACTATTACATACATACGGCTTTCCGTTTCTGCTGTAGCTCAGGTGCTGACTGCAGACGGGTTGGTGAGGGAACACAGGCTGCACTGGAGACCATCATCAGGGCAAAGAGCATGTGGTGGGAGGGGAACGGGTCTCTGTGGTTTCCGGCGCACCTGGGAAGACCTCTTCTGCTCTTGGTGAGTCAGTCATACTCACCAAGCTACAGAGCTCAGTGCCTAGCTCTCCTGGTGTATCACAAACAAACAGCTGACAAATACTTTTCAAAACTATTAGAAAACGCCAAGCACATAGGGAAAGCCTTTTTTGAAAACCTTTGGTGGCTGTGAAAAAGCTCTTGGAGCTGGACACATCTGGCTGAGCTTTGCTTGAATGGGGATGGGGATGGGGAAGGGCTGGAGGAAGCTGGGATCTTGGAGCCAACACTCCTCTGGCCAAGACATTTCAGGTGGATTAACTTCTTTCCTCATTGCCCAAGTGTGGTCTCTGCCTGACACAAAAGAGGAGATCTCAGGAGCTGGCTCTGGCACAGCAGCTTGTCCCACTCAGGACTTGCCCTCGGCAGGAGCACTGAACTTCTCCACCCCACGGTACGATAGGGCTGCCCCACCACTGCTTGGGCAGCCTCCCTTTGCCGAGGCAAATGCTTTCCCAAGCAATTTCCCACTTACTTAGATGTTCTCACCTCCTGGATTCTTGTTTGAAAAGACAAAGACAACTGGTGCAGAATAAAACAGTCGATGAAAATGTTTTACTGCAAGATGCATGGCCAAATATGCGTCAGTGCTTTGGGCACACAGGGCACAGCAGGGGCAGATGCGGGTGAGGATCTCATCCCAGCTGCACTGGACTCACACAGATGTTAGTGCCAGCGCTTCCAGCCAGGTTCCCAGGACACTCCAATGTGTCACAGAATCACAGAATGGTTGAGGCTGGAAGGGACCTCTGGACACCATCTGGTCCAACTCAAGCAGAGCCACTTACAACTGGTTGCCTAGGACCATGTCCAGGCAGCTTTTAAATATCTCCAAGGACGGAGACTCCACAGCCTCTCTGGGCAACCTGTGCCAATGCTTGGTCACCCTCACAGTAAAAAGTGTTTCCGGATGTTCAGAGAGAATCTCTCGTGTTTCAGTCTGTGCCCATTGCCTCTGGTGCTGGCAGTGGGCACCACTGGGAAGAGCATGGCTCCATCCTCTTTGCACCCTCCCTTCAGGTATTTGTACACATTGATAATATCTTTCTGGAGCCTTCTGCAGGTTGAACAGTCCCAGATCTCCCAGCCTGGCCCCACAGGAGAGGGGCTCCCATTCCTTCATGAGGTTAGTGGCCCTTTGTTGGACTCCCTCCTGTAGGTCCATGTCTCTCTTGTGCTGGGGAGCCCAGAACTGGACACAGAACTCCAGGTGTGGCCTCACCAGCACTGAATAAAGACCGCCTCCCTCAGCCTGCTGGCAATGCTTTGACTAACGCAGCCCAGGCTTTGAGCCCATGCTTTGGTGATTATTTTTTTCAGTCTCTGTTCTTGTTTTCTCGGTAGAATGAATTTCTATTCTCTTCTTTTTGAAGAGTTTTCTGGGCTCAGACATGGGAACTCAATCCCCAGTATCTAGTAATACACATCACAGCAACAAACATATTATCTCATACATAGGAATATTTATTTTCTTCCTTCTTAAAAATGTACAAAAAATAAAATAACTGTATTTACAGTTTATCAAACCCCTCTCCCAGTTGCAACACTATTAAGTTACATGAGCTATTTTCTTAATATAAAAGCACACTATTTATACATAAAGTTTCCTTGTTTTCCAGAAAGAGGGCTTGTCACAAACTTTGGCACAAACATTCTTGTTTGTATCTTGTCTCAATTCATAGGAAATGGAAGAGCAAATAAACATTTCATAAGCTTTACATTTTAAAAGGCATAAGATACTCCTTTCCAGTTCCATATCAATCAATGTACAGCATCTCTGACACCTGGAGAGTTTATTTTTTTACTCACTGTTTGAATTATTTTACAACATTTAAACAATCCATAGACTGAAAGAGGAAAATATACAAGAAAGACACTTGATCTCTGAACTCCCAAAAACTTCATAAGAGAGGACACACGTGAAAAAAAAAGTTCTTTTTTTTGTAGTTTACATTCAGTGGTAAAAATCCTCCAAAATGTCTTGATGGGGATATCACCGTACATCAACAAAGCTTTACTGCAAGGATGCACTTTATTTTGGGGATATCAGCACCTGACTGTGTAGAAAGAAACTAAAATTTGAGATTTGGGGCTTTCATAACAAAACATCAAATGGACGGACACAGTGCCAAATGAAAATTAGAGCTTAGAAGACTATTCTCCTTTTGCACATCTCTATCAGACTCTTTCGAAACACAACATCTACAGACATTGCACTGCTCTATTTCTTCATAGGGAAAATGAGTTGAGCAGCAAGCCACCCTTCAGGCTGCACTAGTGAAGATTCAAGACTGCTGTCTTGAAGAAGGAAAGGAAATGAGAGTTTTGTTCCTTTAAATAAACAACCACAGCAGTGCCACAGAGAGACAAAAGGAGGCAAGGCAAATATTCCTGTCCCCTGCCAAACAGTAGCCAAATCTTACTTCCATTTAACTCATAATATTTGGAAGATCCAGCATTAATCAATATTTTTCATTAAACAAAAGCAACATGTATATTTTAAACAATATACATGCGAGCACTTTGTACTCCTAAGGACCTTTGAATCAAGCAGGGTGTGAGGCAGGCCACCGCTTCACAAGTTTGCATTACTCGTACTGGCCCTTCCCCATCACTTTGATAGCCTGTTTTTGACCAGCAAGGTGAAGCCTGAGAGCTCCTAGCTTGCCATGACCAGCATCCAAGGTTCACTGCTCCTCCAGCAGCTGATGCTCTAACTACAACTGAAGACTGGTAATGTTTTAGGTACTTGTGATGCATCTGGAGCAGAGAAACAAAGCCCTCAAACCCTGGTAGATAAAGTTAAGCGAGATCATCCTTAACTAGCTCTAGTTGTTATTTTAAAATAACCTTATGATGAGGGTAAATCCTACTCATCTTCCTCAACCCTGCTACCTTCATTGAGACTGTAAGAAGGAACTAAAGGCAGGAGCATCAGCTCTCGTGTATCAGGAATTTGCACACTTTAAGATGTATTTAGAAAAGCTCTCAGCTAACATTAGAAACAACTTTCCTTCCCTGACCAAAAGCTCCTAAAATGGCAATGGAAAGATAGTTTCTTAAGCCCCAGTATTTCCTGGAACATTGCACTTCTCACTGACCCTCCAGTGCTCCTCGGTGCAGGATGCTGCGGCATCCAACAGATCCACTCGTGTGTGAGACAAGAATGTCCCATTAATCTGAGTGCTGGTGCTGCCAGGACAGCCCTGTCCTTCTCTGTGACCCCCGAATTCTTGCCGTCCTCCCTTAATGCAGCACATCCCAACCCGGGCCAGCCCCAGGCACCAAAGGCACCCCCTGTAAGGAAGAGAGCTGGGATGACAGGTTTGCCGGGGGCAGAACCAGGGCTCAGCTCCTGTGCACGTTTACTCCTGTGCTTCACCTGCAGCTTCTGCCCAGACATCATGACCGAGAGATCCCACCACGTATCCTTAGGATCTCAAACACCATCAAACAACAGAGAAACAAAAGAACTAACACCACTGCTCGCCAGTCCTCTGTGCTGGTCCTAGTTCCTAATGCCACCTGCCAAAACTCTCCTCTTTTTTTCTTTAGGAAAAAAACATCTGGGCTAAGTTAGCAGAGACTTTTTATCTGAGCCTGAGCCAAGCAGAAAGAAACCGAACCACCAGAAATCCTCTGTATTCCTAGGATGTCTTCTCTTGAGCAGGGTAGCGAGCGCATCTTTGGTGGAGTACATATTTATAAAAAAATAATGGAATTAGTACAAAACTCTGCATCAGAAGGAGAAAAAGCACCTGACAAAGGAAGAGAGAAGGAGGAAGGGAGGGAGGAAGACAGAACAGACACTTTGCAGGCATATCTGGATTCTGGGTGTACTAGCCCTGATGCTAACGGCCTGAACCTTTTATAGTTTCGAGTCCCATAGAAACTTTGGCAGGTACCTAACACTTCTATTTGAAGTACAGATTTTAATGGGATGCTATTGGTAATGAAGTCAAGAAAGTCTGCAAGAGCTTGCAGGACAATTAATGCAAAACCATGACCAAATCAGACTAGTCAGCTATCCCAGCTACTTTGCTTTATATATAAATAGCTCCACACAGCTCAAAAAAGAGCCCTGTTAAACTAGGCAGTGTTTCTTTATGCCATTAACCACCTAATAAAAACAGATTCTGTGACTAAATGAAAAAAAGATTTCAGAAGAAAAAAAAAAGCAAAGAAACTCTAAAGGCCTCATGTAGGAAAGGACCCCCTTTTCTGTCTGTCACATGAGATCCACATAGAGTGCATGGAGAATGAAATGCTTGCAGCTGAAACTCCGAGGATGGTATGCTGAGTGAGGAGCTCTCTACGACAGCCAGATGAGCTAGAAAGGAGCAAGAGAGGTTTGGATGCACTAAGGACATTCAGGCCTTGAGCCCCTTTGCTGGTACGATTTTAGCCTGCAACTTTCTCTCTTCACAGAATTCATGAGTCGGGTGGAATTTGACGGGATAACCTTGGAGTTCAACTTCGGTTCAGAACCAGCCCTTGTGAAGGAGACCTATCTCCACACCACAGTTGTGGGATACTCAGTCTCCACTGGTAAAATTGTTCCAGTTTCAATAAAATATTTACATCAAGCCCAGGTTTATACCTCACCCAGCTGTCCTAGGAATCAAAACAGAATCATTTGATGGAGATACAAGAGCAAGTACCCATAAGAAGGGCTTGAAATCCTGTTTCTTACAGTCTAGAGGAATGCTTTAATGAGCGGGCTGTTGCGGAAAGCACCTTTCCCTCCACAGGCTTGAGAAAAGGCCACTTTGAGAAAAAAAGGCCACCTCCACTTCATTGACTGACAGAACAGGCATAAGTCCCTTCTGTACCTCTAGGCACACCAGGCAGCAGACACATGGTGCCTCATGGATTTGGTGACAACTGGATGGGACACTCAGGTATCTGCAGCTGGGACTTGGGCACCTAAGGTGGGTCCCACTGTGCCAGAGCACTCCAGGCCCTGTAGCACAGTTTGCTCCAATATTTCAGTATAAAACTGGGTGGGCAAGGGTGGAGCATATGATGTGCAGATGCAGTTATCAGCTTCTCAGCACACACTCCTTAACAGATTGCAGCAATCTAATCCTCTAGGAAAGATTCTGTTAAACCCTAAACCCAATACATATAAAAACATAGTGGCAGTAAACATGCCCACATACAGTAGTTAAAATATATTATTGCATATTATAAACATTATATACAAGGTTAAAATGGTTTCTTTACCATTTACTTACAAGTGACATTTGTAGCTGAATGCCTTACTTACAAGTCCTCATTGCTACGTGCTGAGAACTACCAGAGGTATTTGGCAAAACTATACACTATAGAGAGATATCCATGGATCAGTCTGAGCAAGTGAACTCTCAGCCACTTTCCCCATCTTTAGCACTGCACCAGTTTTTTAGCAATGACAGAGAGAACTACTGGTAAAGTGATTTACACCAGATTTCTGAAACTAGACCAGCGTGGTTCCTTAAATGTTTTAGAATGAGCTTATCCACACTAAAGCACGGATTAAAATGCTGCATTTCACATTTGCAGTGGGTCATCTGGTTACAAATCTGGGGGCTGATAACTGCTTGTACACTAGAGAGTGGGGAACAATAAATAGGGGACCAGGTTAATATGAGTGGCCTTGTGCTTGACAAACCCAAGTCTATATGCAGTGGGTGCACACGTGCAGAATGGACAGTATTTTCAAAGCAGTCTTGTAACAGTTTCTCTGATCAATGTCTGTCAAGTTCCTGGGGAATCTTCTGCTTTCCAAGAAGGATGAAATGCTGTGGTTCCTTACAAAAAGGCTCTGCCTGAGGCTAGATCTCTGTCAGTGTGATCTTGAAGCCTTCGACCATGCTCTCCATGTGCAGGATGAACGTGTCCTCATTGGAGTAGTGCTCAATAATGTTGTCATCCATGTTTACCAAGATACTGGTGACGAAGGCAAAAATCAGTATTTTTACATACCAGGACACCAAAAGGGAAAGCCATGCACTCCACTGCATGTGCTCGCTTCACTACAGTGCAAAACCAGACTCCAGCACGTGCCAGTACAGGGACAACAGTAGAAATCACCATCAAGATCTGCCCCATAGTCCATATAGGCTTTGGAGTAGAGGCTGCTCCTCGCCAAAGCAGTAAAGGTAAGAGGGGTGCCAGTGCTGGGATGTCAACCCACTTTAGCTGCCTACAAGGTGAGCTGCATTCCAGATCCCCAGCAGACCCAGCTAGCTGGTGTTTCCCACTCCTGGTGTTGGCTCCCCCCAGGAACATGTCCGTGCTAATCGTCAGCCATGCTGTGTGAGCTGCTGCACCTCTGGTGTGAGTCGCTAACATGGGGAAACAGTAAAATTTGTGCTCTGCACACAGCTCACAGGCCTAGAACTCAGCTCGGATGTCAGAATATCAACAACTATTAGAAGTGTATGTGAGTCTTTTCCTTACTCTTTACCATAAAGGGTTTCTTCCAACAAATTTATCACTTGGCAACAGTGTTAGAAAGAAGCAAAACATGAGAAGTTTCACCTGTCTTCTCAAAAGCTAAAGAAATCCCCAGACAAAACAATGCTCTAAGCTAGAGTTACAGCTGAAAATAAATGATTGATTTAAAATTCTATCACTATGATATCGTTATTTAGAAGTAAAAAAAAAAAAGTTAAAGTGGTGAGATTTAGATTTATGGCAAGGCATAGTAGCCTAGCTATTCTAAAATCACAGCTGTGATGCTCTAAATTTACTCAGCTGAAACCCCTGCAGCAAACGTGCCTGCCTGCCTTTCAGGTTCGGACAGTGCAGGGAAACTCCACACGGCATTCACAGCAAAGGCTGCACCTCTCCCATGCTAGTGCGCCATGATGTTATTAAGCATATAGTTTACAGAGTTTATCCAAATACATTTTCCAAACACAGACTATGTTTCTTCACAGTAAGTCTATGAACAGTGGTCAGACACAGACTGGAGATTCATGTTTCCTCCTCTGCCACCCCTTGTTGTCTCCATAGACATTTTAGATTTCAAGAGTATGGACAGGTCTCCTAGAAGTACTTAAACTACCTAGCATCATGAGGCCCCAAGCATCATTGGGATCTCTGAGTACTTCTAAAGGATCCTGCAATAGCCCCTAGTTAGTTACTTACTTACCCCTTTTTGCTCTTCTTATAAAGCTTTGTAATCTTTTCAACTGGCAGCCCATATTTCTCAGAGATCTGAAGTCATAAAAATAAAAGGAATATCATTAAATACTAGTAAGAAATAGGAAATTATGTCTTACTTTACCTAAAGCAGTAAAACACTATCTCTGCAAACTTTGACAGGATAGCGATACAGAAAAGTCACTCACAACCATTCCGTATCTTCATTTAAGGATGATTTAGGGAGGAATAATCCTAAACATCTTGATGAAAAAAACCACAATCATTTCCACCCAGAAACTTGGAGACTATAGTTTTCATAGGGTGTGAGTCATCAAAACTGCCTCAGCATCTCCTACTGCTCTGCTCAAGGAGCCAACACTCTTCCCAGCTTCAGATTTTGCCAGGGAATTTCAATCTAATCAGCCACCTTCCTGCCATTTCTTATTCTGATTTTCTGGGCTGGTGGAAGTAACGGCTTCTTCCACCAGGCAGAAGGCAGAGGAGCAGCAACACAACAGGACCTGACAGATGGATGGATCAACAAAGAACACTGTGCACATTTCTCTTTCTTGATGGCATTTCAAGGTTTGTATGCTAACGGGACCCCCCATGGGTCTTTTGTCTGAAAAGTATCTTCAAGGAACCGTTTATTGTGGGAGGGCTACAAACATGCTACACACAGGATTAGGAAGCCTCTGTACTGTTGGGGAAGTGACCCAGTCTAGTTACTAGGGTGGCAAAATGAGAACACTATCCGGCTCACAAAACATCATCTGAGTGTACAGATAACGAGATGCCGCAGAGAAGCCTGTTAACAAAGTATAAGACCTCTAAAATAAACCTCTTGCCAGCTGCTCAAATGATAAAGCACAAAATATAGGAAAAGTTTTGAAGGAATTACTACTTTAAGCTGACAAATTACCAACACTAATGAGCTCTTTGCTGGGATGCTTTGGCATTGCTTTGCAGCAGTGTATTAGTAACTTTTTTGGACGTCCATTCTGCAGTGAGTCTGTGATTTGCCCGTGGAGAGGGTGTCCCTGAGCCCTCTGTCCGATCCAGGTTTACTTTCCAAATTATGACTCTTCTTTGAGGGAACAGGTCTCACAGCTCATACTTTAGAAGAGGATTGTCCCAAAAGACAAAATAATTATGGAAAAACGATTTTTTGTCAGTGATTAATGTTCTGTGGTACTCTACTGCAACCAAAGTAAGTTTCCTGCCTTTCCCAGGTGAAATGAAGTTGCAGCTAAATAGCTGACTATTTATCTTCTGCATCAGAGAACTGAAATGCACAATTAAAAATCCATTTAAAGACTGCCAAACATCAGTCACTGTAAAATCTTTTCTTTGAGTTTGCATTCAGGCTCCCGTTGAGAAAAAGTGATATTTTAGAGAAGTAAACTAAAGCAATTATCATGAAACGGAAAACTGAAGGAAAGGAATGGATAAACTCATCACCAAGGACAGATTCAAAGAGCCACAGGATGAACCCCAAGCACGGCTCCCAGCCAGAGAGCCAGGATTCTCTGAGACAGAGAATTAACTAGCCTATACTTGCCTACATCACCTCTACTTGTATAATTGTCATCTTACCTAAGATACTATTTTGTACTTAAATATAGTGTAACTCCAAGATTCTGAAGAACCAATAAAACTTCTTTTACACTGCAGTTTCCTCTGTTGACAGCATACATCTACGGCTAACAGAAAGGGGAGGGTGTAAATAAGGAGTAACTGATAAGGTACACTAAGCCCTAGTTTTGCACCTAGCAGAGAAAAAATTACAATTTAAATTGTGGGTTGTATTTGCTACTTCAGTTTTACTCGCACCAGCATTTTTTCACTGCCCTTTTGGATAAGGTGCTGGAGATACTGATGGAAGTCCTGGTTCTTTGGGAGAGGGCTAATTCAGCAGCAAGGCTGTGCAAGCTCATGTGCTGTAGGGTCACACTCTCCCTGCTGTGGGGAGAGGTCCATTTGTACATTTATGAGAAGAGAGGCTTCACCCCACTGGTCACGAATCATACCAACATCCTCACTATGGGACTATAAAACCAATCTTTTCCACTCAGAGCTCTATGTAGCCTATTCAAAAGGCTCTGTGTAGCCAACAGAAAAGCTATGTCACCACGTGCACAGGGTGGAAATGCATCCTACAAAGAAGTTCCACCAAAACATACTCAGCTTATCTGGAGAAAGACCAAGTCTTTGCTCCAAACAGGGTGAACAAGGGTGATTCGAACACGAGGTTTGCCATGTCCCCGTGTGGGATGTCCTAACCTATTCCAGCTACTCTCCAGCACAGATGGGACAGGCTGCCCCACCTAGCCTTCGTGAACACCAGACCTAACCTATGCACATAAATCCAAGGGAGGATCCATGGGCAGGATTGCCAGTAGAAGGAATCACCTACCTCTGGCCAGAAGCACTTGCGTAGGTACCTACACTTCGTCCCTCACTCACACTCTACCACCATCTTTCCAAGTCTCCCTTCCTTTGATGCCTCATCCTGCCTGACCTGAGGCTGGTGACTCTTCTGGGATACCTAGGTGTCACACTGTGAGGGAAAATCCTTACTGTCTTGGAGAAGTTCTGAGAGAAACTTTCATGTTCTCCTTTTATTCTTTCTTACCCTCTAGCTTTGCTTACAATGAATAGAATGACATCAGATAAGCAACCTGGTGCTGAACTTTTTTATCTGTGGCTTTGTTGTACCCTTAAATTTAAGCTTTCATGTAAAGCAATAACAAAAATGGCTCCATTTCATCAGATGGTTGAAAAAATCCTTCGTAACAGGCATCATGGAAAAACTGCAACGGGAAACTGCAGAAAATGTCACAACTGTACGAACATGAGGAAACAAGTCTCTGGGTTGTTAACCCTGAAGCCTAGTGATATTGTAAAGATCAGTACTTGAAAACGCTTTTCACTGAGTCCATGCAAATAAACATGCACGAGGAAACATTCCTGTGCCAAGGGGGTTTAACAGCAGCTAATATACAGCATTCTGCACATTCCAGCATAAAACTTCTCTAGGATACTTGGGATACCTAACACTCACGCTTTCCAAATGTTGCTCAAAGTGGTTTGGGACTCTGGGACACCATTTCCTACATAAACTAGGAGAGGTAGGGCTGAGAAAGCCTTGCCTGTCACACTGCCTGCGACAGGTGTGGGATTTATATAACATGCAGGGATTAGTGAGCTTCGGGAAAGACTGACAGCTGACTGAATAAGCACATTTCTCAGGAACCCCTAAGGATTCAACCAATTATACCAAACAGAGAGCCGCGGAAGCAAGGCTCGAAGTGGGGATATGGAAGAGCCTCCCCCTCACGGGCTCCGAAAACAAGTCTCCAGTGCAAATGTGCTAAGTCCTGCTGCAGAATCTGAGAAAGCAGAGAGCTAGCATCTGCTAGGGCATCTCACTTACCACCCTCTTCTGAAAAACGTTTGTTGCCAGCTCAGGGGGAACTCCACTGCTGCCAGCTTCCATATAAAACAACAGGATTTCTCACCTGACCCCAAAGAGGCTATAATAAATTTTTAAAAGATCTTTATTTGGATGAATATTTTCTTTTATCATCTCCATTGTCCATTTTTCAATCTTCCGAGCAGAGAATTCTTTCCTTCCCTTAGGATGCGTGAAGCAGTGGGACAGCCTCCAGAGCGGCACTGAAATAAAAGCATGGGTGTCCCTCTGGGCTGCAGTCCCCTGGCACGGCAAGTTTGTCTGCAGCCCACATCTGATTGCACACGCCACCAGAAATGCTTTCTCTGCTGGAGTCAGGAAGACAGAAAGAGCAACATCTGGGCTGGTTGAGGCATGTAGGAAAATATTTTTGCCAACTTATTTCTATGGGATGGTCCGGTCTGCTGCCCTACGTTGGTTGGAAGGACACATACATAGACAGGTATCTAAGCAAAGTCTATTGAGCTCAGCTGTTAGCTTTTAATTTTAGAAAGACTTTGGGAGACATTTGAATTTCCCAATTTAGATCGCCTTCTGTAATTTGAATAAATATGTGATTCTGCACAATGTAAGATTGGGTATGTATTGAGATCCACAGAGTTAACCTGACTCTGAGCAGGGTTTAGAGCTGGTCAGTCACCACCACATATGCCTGATGTTTTGCAACGGGCAACAGCTTCGCTATTTTCTGTTTATCAAGACTGACTAGTGTAGGATGCAAACATCTTAAAAACCAAACATTTGCATCACTTTCTGAGATGTACTGTATTCTCTGAAACCTGAGACCTCTAGATATTTGCCAGAAGAAAGAAATCTGAGAAGGAATCTAATCGTTCATTCGAAATGGGGGTTTATGAGAGAATAAAATAAACATAGTATTTGAAAAAACAGTATCATCAATCATGAAAAATTAGGAGAAAGCCATAGACCAGGAATAGTGATTAACAAAAAAAAAAAAGTCAGAGAAGGAAGGTATGATTCAGGATCATTGGTGCTGTCTTTCAGATCCGGGGCTCTGTAATATTTCTAAGTTCTTAGTACTGAGTTTAGAATTGAGCATTTAGGATGTGCACAATTACAAAATTAAATGATTTGCTGAAATTACTGTAGAGAGAGTATTTCAGAATATGCAGTTTGACAGCCTTTTGGCAATGATTTATCCACAATATCCTACTAAAGAGAATGAAAATTTTCTGAATATGTTCCTTCCAGTGAACCGGGACGTTTTACAACAGATCAGATTTCTCTGGTGCCGAAAACATGCCACTGAGTCAGCAGCTGTGCTGACAGAGGTATGCAGAAACCTTTCCTGCTTCTGCACCAGCTTTGTTTTTATGTTACACAGTGGCTGGAGAACAGGCATGGAGAGGCACAGATTACTGGAGGCAAAATATTCATGTTAGCTTGAAGGGTTATAGAAGGATTATAACATACTTTTAACTTCCATACAAAGACAAGATGAAGTCGTGTTACAGCTTATCATGAATTAGACTGCAGCCTCCTCAAGTCAAGCCTGGCTTTTATTATACATGTGGGTTCTGCCTAATGACTGAGCTGCACTCACGGCTAACAAACAGTATCGGCAAAAGCACAGTTAGGACATCCTGAGAATGGGGCTGACTCTCCTCGGAGATACCCCGATCTGAAAAGGTACTTTAAACAACTTCACTAACCCACAAATCTCTTTGCCATCTGCTACTGGCCAAATATTGACCAAATAATTCAATCTTTACTGCATTTGATGTGTCTGCTACGTGCAACAAGACACTGTGACAGTTTTATGAGAGTATGAATATACAGCCTTTAGCACTCAGCTGAGCTCTCTAGGGACACTTTCATCCATTCGCATCCTCTCTCCTACATGTAACCAAGGCTGGAAATCAACTCAATGTCCAACATGTCAGTCTCACATTAGTGCCCTCACCAAAGAAACGAGACACAGGGTTGCTTTTTTAACTCTTCCCTCCTCAAATTTCACATCTACTAGCCATCAGCTTATATAAACAGGACAAAATGTGGAAACAGCCACTCATGATCACGGCTAACGGGTAACAAGCAAAAACTCAAGTCAAAGCAGCAGCAAGAGGCAGGCTGGTAGGTAGGTCACTCTGGGAGTGAGGACGAGAGAAGAAATTTGAGACAGGAGATGTGACCGGGTAGTCTGCATTGGCTCAGCAGCTACCTCTTACAGTATGTAAGAGCAATTGCACAAAAGCCATATGAAATTCACATGGAAACAGTGCATCCTCGGGCCTCGTCTTTAAAAGGCGGCTGTGGATACACCGATGGACGTTACAGGAGAAGATTCAACAGGCTCTGAATCACCAGTTCAGAAAGAAGCCTTTCAGGAAATAGAGCCTGCGCCTCTCTGCTTCCCCGACACTGGTTAATCACCGACATTCCTCAAGGCTCAGGTCTCCGATAAATTGGCTCTGCAACACTATTTAATCCCAGCAGCCTGCTGACAACACTGAATTCGGAACATGCCAGCGTTTCAGAGGCGTGCTCCAGAAAGCCTTCATGAAATGCTTTAAATGTATTTGAGAATAACTTCCCCTTTATTTTATGTTTTTTTCTCAATAATATACTGACAGCGTTAAGACTTTCTTGCCAAGAAAGACAAACAATGTGAGGACATCGGATACTTACCGCTTCCATTAGCCCCTTTACTGTGGGTGATTTCAGCATCAAAGCATCAAACACCTCATCTGTCTCCTTCCTCACATACAAAAGCACTGAAACAGAAAAAAAGTCAAGCTTGGAGCAGGTTCAGTCAATTGACCAGACGAAACACCCCACACTGAGTAGAAAAACAAATATTAATCCATGACAGATAAAATGAAGTGCTGAAGATGGTTCGCACTTTTAAAAAAATGTACTCTTACATCATCAGTGATCTAAACATAGAAGACACGTCACAGTTGCTTTGAAAACTCACAAAAAAAATCCAGCAAACTTAATTTAATGTGAAGAATCTGTATCTTCAAGAATTTAAACCTCCATCTACTGAAATAAGAGAAGCTAAAAACCACTGAGGCCCTGCCTCTGGGTCATAGGAAAAAACACATAAGCTAGGTCTTTCTAAACCCGTGTCTTGGCTTGCACCTCTCCAGGCTTCATCCAAAAGGATGGGAAAGGAGATTCAGAAAAGGCAAGTCTGGCTTGCCTTTAGCTGAGCCTTTGAGATCCAATATCAATGGAAAGGAAAAGAAATAGTTCTGACTTCACCATGCGAATGACTGCAAATGGGCCTGGCCAGTCTGAAAATAAACACTGAAAAAAAGGAGTCCAAAGTCATTTGAGACTTCAGAGGGGAGACATCCACAAGCACAGCAGGCATTTACCTGCTCAGGTACCCAAATGCCATTTGCACTCCTGAAAATCTCTTCCTCCCTCAGATGTCCTGCCGGGTCTCAGTGCTTCACAGGCGCGGTGACATGCCCTCTCTGGCTCCTGTTCTACCCTCTCTGACTTCTTCAGGTAAAAGGGGGAAACTTGCTGTTTGTCCTGGTTTGAGGTAAAACAGAACCAACTTTCTGTTCAGTAATTTTACTTCTTAGCTAAGCCTCTTCTAACTTGCTGAAATGAACAGCACGTTGTACAGAAAACCATTCGTTCTCCGAGTGGTAAGACCTGTGTTCATAATCAATGCCAAGGAACGGTATGCGGAGAGGCTCTTGCTTATATTTATTGCTGTAACAACCCAGGTCAGCCAACTTTCGTTATTTGCCCCATTGGAGGGTTGGAAACGGAAAAGCATAGAGGGGTCCCACCTGCAGGGAGGAGTGGACAGGACAGGTGACCCAAACCTGACCAACAGGGATATTCCATCCCATCTGCCCCATGCTCAGTATAAAAGCTGAGGGATCAAAGGGTCAGCCTCTTTCTTCAGTGGTTGACGTCCAAGGAGAACCTTGTCTGTTCATCTGCATTTGATCCTGATCCGTGCGTTCCTGAACCCAGAGCTGGATTCCAGTTCCCTTCTGTCACTGATTCCAGTCTGGAACTTCCCCAGTGCCTGCTGGTGACACCACCCTGGGAGCTTGAAACCATTTTGTATATATTGTATCTATTTCATTATTTCCTTTTTATTTTATTATTAATATTTCATTTAAGTAGTTTAGTTCATTCTAAACTCGTAAATCTCTTTATCCCTCCTCCCCCTCTCCTTAGAGCGAGAGGTGGGGGGGGAGAGCATCTGCCACCCATCATTGGCCAATTCGGCCTAAACCACGACACCCTTACATGGCAAAGCAAAGCAGACAGCTACAAAGTGAATAAATATAAACACCAGAGAAGCGTTTCAGGCATAATCTCACATGACTGATAAAGTAGCAGGTTAAATAAGATGTTCTGCAATTTTTTTTCCCTAAATGAACTGCCTTTCAAAGAGCAATGCTGCACGATATGTACAAATACACATGCAATCTTAGGTATTTAATGTCTGTGTGACAAACTGCATTGGTAATTTTTTTTTTTTTTTTTAATTATTTTATTTTGTGGACGGAGAAAGGTGTCTTTTGAAACTGCTGATCCTTGTGGTTCTAAAGATATCTTCACCAGGTAACTCAATAGATGGCTTGAAGATGAACCAACAGAGATGAGGGTATTTTTCATACAGAACCGATTGTTGGGAAGCTAATTCTCAGGTCAAGACTGTAGCAAGGTGGACCCAGGCCCATTTGTGGAGAATTGTAGCTTCTTTGCCCAGGTTTTGAAACGGTTGAAAGAAGATTTAAACCAGGGGCAGATCAGTCCTCTGTCTTGGTCTACAAACCAGATGTGCAGGACAATTATGGTTTTTTGCATCTTTAATTCAGAAGTATGAGCTGCAAAACTGCTACCACAGGCATGCAGAACCACATCCTTTTCACCTACGTTTTGGTGATCCTTTGGGACCTGCCTGAGAGTTTCCTTTTGAAGGACTTAGAAGCTGAGATAACTTTCACTCACAACCTAAATAACTGTCAGAAAATAACAGAACAAAAAACATCCACATCAGTAGTTAAATTTTATTGGGTCTAATATGTTTACTTGCATGAGGAAGCACTCACTCAAAGTGCTAATTTTACCTGTACTAACACTTTTATTAATTCAGTAATTCTTTTCTTGTGACTAGAGAGCTGTCCTGTAACTCCTGGCTCTTCAAACACCTGGACCTCTGCCAGCCTTAATAATTACAAATGTATCTGAAAGGAGAAAAAAAATCACTCGGTCCGAGGTTAACACTGGGGACGTTATACAATCCAAGTGCTGAGCTTTAAATCTCTCTGTTGTGCTTGGCATGTCAGGCAACGTTCTGTTGAATGAAGGATCCATTACAAGGATAACAGGGAACTTGAATTACTATTATACACACAGAGAGCCAGCATTAGTAAACATATGGGGGGTTGTTGCTTTTTTCTTTTCCCCAACAGGTGTGAAAATCCTGGCTTGGATTCACCAGGGCACTTTTCCATAACTGACTTCTGGTAACAGTGATGCCTTAAGGAGCCCCTGTCTCATCCCTGCCCTTATGCTCTGTGGCTCTGGCCCATCGCAATGAGTTTTCCTGGATGATGAACTCTCTCACACAGCAGATGTGAGTGAAAAAACAACTCATTTTTCTGAGTTGTTCTTCAGACAGATCAGGTCCCTGCTTCAGCGTACAACGCAGCCCCACAGCCCTTGGTGCTGGCATAGAGAAGGCAGCTGGCCTGCAGCAGGAGGCACAGCTGGGGTGGAGGGAACGGGGCTGAAAAGGCTCCATTGGGCTCAGCGGCTCGGCCAGGGAATGTCACACCATGATTGTGATGATGCGACACAACTCGCCATTACACCCTCTGATCCTACTGTCACCATGTTCATGGCATCTAGATGGGGTCACTTTAATAGTACAGATTGCAATATTATTTGGGGGGGGGAGTTAAATCTTGTATCAAGCAATGAACTATTTTTGACTGAAAGATAAATTCAAATTTGTCTGATCTCTATACCACCTGGGCCCAGTTCTCAACTGAGCATTGAAACCCACTGTAATTCCTAACCCTCTCTAGATGTTAAAAAGAATTGCAAAAGATGAGGGTGATAAATGTACCTTTAGTTACTTAAGAAATAGTCCTGATTCACAAAATTGTGGAGTGGCAACCAGTCATTGCTGAAGGCAAGGGAGGCTGTTGCACTTGGGAGATTTTTGGAAGCCAGGCCACTGAACTGAGGATTTAAGTGTGAGTGCACAAGAACAATGTCATATATCTCTTTTAAAATTCTTAACAGCTTGGTTCTCCATTGCCAAATCTGCCGAGGCAGAAGACAAGCAACAGACACATGGCAAAAATGGAACTATGGACATGACGGGACAGTAAGACTTGGGCTACTACGAAGATCTGAGCCCAGGCATTACCGATGCTCTGACTGACACCCTATGAGGTGTTAACTGCAGTAGACAACTACAGTCTTTGTAAAGTGGTCTCTGGATGGAGATGTGGCACATTTTAGTCAAGGAAAGTAGGACTGGTAGCTGTGACCTGGCTTTCCCTTCCCACATTTGGAGTCTTCACTAATTGCCCAGGTACAAATTCCCTAGGTGACAGAGGGAATGCTGTCTCCATGGGGATGTTTCATAAACCCCTGATTGTTATGAATCCAAAATGTTTCAGAGTAGTTTAACACAACTTTCCTGAGAGACAAAAGCTAGACAAAAAGATTACTTTCTTCAAGCTGAGGACTAGAGGACTGGAAATCTCCCTGATCCGTGACACAGCTGCCAGATTTATAATTAATGGGAAACTCCCTATGAATTCTGAAAGGGGAAGTGATTTGAAAACTCTGAGAATTCAAAACAGGAAAAGGCCACGAGTCTAGCCAAGTAACTAGCTGCACTGCACACTTGGTACAGATTAACGTATTTTACATTTCTGTGTTGGGCACTTGTAACTCCCTTAGAGGTCAAGGAGATGAAAGAATAATTCACAGACACAGCTACCTGTGTGAGAATATGAACCTTGTTTTACTGGTGGTTTGCAAACCCCTTCAGACCTGTTCTTTTGAAGGCTGATCCTTAATACTTTTTCTTCCACTGGACAGTATTACAATTAGGTCCATCGGGCAGTGGTGATGCCACACACTGTCACTTCTGTTCTTCACCTGGGCTTTGACCCTCACTGGGTTCTACTTACCTGTACTGCTCTGATAATGAGCCACCTTGGGATTACATTGCTTTTAATGCATATTTTCATGTATCAGACCTGCTCTCTCTCAAACATTACACCAGTGCCCCATCTATACTTGCTCTCTAGGAGTTATTGGTTCTGCTGTACCAAATAAATCTGGGAGAAAAAAAACTTCCAGTCCAGCTAAGCCTGGGAAAAACAGCAGAACCTTTTAATACCCCGTGAATCCTGTGGCAAAGACACTATTGTCAAACAGGCAGATTCAGCTGAACTGCGCCCCATCGGCACAATCCCAGGTGTGGGGTTCCTGAGCGCAGCAAGTTCACCAGAGCAGAGGCCATGCTGGAAGGGGCTTAGCCTCCAGCCAGCACAGTCCAAGTTGCAAGAAACAGTGAACTGAACTGGAAGGGGATGTGAAGAGAGCATCCTCCAGCTTCGCTGGTTCCCTGTCTCTCCTGGATTTAATTATTTAACATAGTTTTGCCACCAGTTGAACAACATATTTTTTTTCTTTCGAATCTTCCCCTGGAAATGGTTGCAAGTCCTAGACAATATTAAAACTACTTACCATAGCAAAGGACAGGAATAATCAAAGCAAACCAATACGTCCTTGCAGACAACTCTCCAGGCTTCCAGCTGGGAAACCCAGGTGAAATTGCAGGAAATTACAGTTCTTTACGTAGCCCTTGTGGCTGTCCCCTTCTACTTGATGAAGCCCTGATAATGTGGATTTGGTCAAGGCCTTGAGTCAATCAGATGCAAGTCTGTGGTCAGTGCTGACCTCACATAATCAGTTGAAGATTTAATTAAAAGAACAATATGTTCACATCTATTCCAGAAAGATATCAGTCTCTATCCTGTAATCATGTATGCTTCCCCTGGTTTGAGCACACAATTCTAATCAACAGAGAAACCTTGCAAATGTAGGCTTACGGGAAGTTGTTTCTATAAAGCTCAAATGAGACTTACAAATGGTGCATCTAAGAGCAATTGAGCTCACGTCTGTAACTTATTGCTTTGTTGTATCATAAATGGATGGGTGAACCTCAAAACATTTGCAAATTTGAGTATAGAAGTTGATCAGACCTCTGAAGCCTGCAATAAACTTACGTGACAGAACTCATGAAACGGAAGGAATGACAAATATTACCTAACTGTGGCAGTGCAGGAAGTTATCACCTATAGCACTGCACTGGAAGCGACTGTACACAAAGCAGATTTTGTGGACAAACCCACTATCTCCTCATCCTTACCTCACAAAGTTTAACAGCTCTATCTAAACCAATGCTTCAATGTTACTCAAGCTTCACTGAGTAGACTGGAAAGCAGGAGTTGGACTGGTACAGCATATGAAATGTGACTAATCATATTCACTCAGGAAGAGTTAAGGGAAACAAACTCTTAAACCTCTTAGTTAGGTCTGTTGGAAGATGTCTCTCCATGACATATATTTCTAATTGGGTAGGAAATTTCTGAGATTTTATTCAGGCTAATCTAAGCCTGCAGTCAGCAGGAGCTTGCCTGTGTAAGGTCTTTGTGTTTGACCCAGTGCATCTTGCATATTTGCTTGTGATCCCAGCCAGAGCAGAAAAGATGAGCAAAAGTTAAAAATAGATAACCACAGATTTGCTACTGGAACATTTCTGAACTATGTAGCTTGGCCAAGGATCAAGAAACTTTCTAGCTTTTTTAGATACACTTGTGTCCTGATCCCTTCTTGAGATAGCACAGTCTTTTCTTTTTTTTTTTTTTTTTTTTTTTTTTTCTTTTTTTTTTTTTTTTTTTTTTCTGCTTTTAAGTCATTACTAGCATTTGTTAAAATGCCTCCTTGTTTACTGGCAAGTGTAATGATCTCTTCTCCCACCTACCCCACATTTGCACTAGCATCAAAACAACTTAGTCCGAGCCACACCTGCCCTTCCCAGCTTGAGGACGTAAGTCCGTCAGCATTATTTTTAACTGCTAAGAATTGACTGATACCTCTTTTCAGGCCTTCTTCTTTCATTTGTTTCAAAGGCGATGGACCAAACTCCTCCTCCACAGGCCGGAACATCCTTTTGACCAGGACACTGCCACTAGAAGACACATAGCAGGGACCATGATGCAGTAAAACTGTGCTCCCAGCAGGAGAGGAGGCAACAGCAGTAGTCATGACTCACTTGGTACTCTGGCAAAACCCCCACTAGCTACTCAAGTAGCACCAGACCAGAAACTGCAAGGATTTAGCTTTTGATGCTTATCTGAACTCTCCAAGCCTCTCAAATTGCCCAGACTGACTGGCTGGGACAGGTGACAGGAAAATACGCTCCAACATTACATGCTATTTTGAAAACCCAAAGGCCCTTAACTGTTTAAATATTGAGGGAAGGGGGGTGAGGAGGAAGAAATAGCTAAGGAAGGAGCTGAACCCACATCTGCACATTGATTCATCTCCTCTTCAGGGTCAAGGAGACAGCCTAGGAAACACCAACAACATTTCTAAAATCCGAGACCATACAAGCCAGCAAGTTCAAAAGGAAAAACATGCTGGGCCAGCTCCAGCCCAAAGCTGCGACACGCTCTGCCGGGAAAGCTGAGGGCTGAAGGCACCACGGCCACACTCTCCCCTCGGCGTAGCTTTGGCAGGACTCGGTGTCTCCTTTTACTCTTAGAGGAGAGAAGTGAAGCCAATGTGCTTGGTGCAATAAACCCCTTTGATTCTCAAATTCCACCATAAGCCTTATGAAGAACACTAGCTTCATAAAAGAAACGTGAAGAGGCTCATGTTTTCAAGTCAATGTTAGCTGCGGGTGCCTGGCCTCTTCCTGCCACAGGCCACTTTTTGCAGGCTTGTGTGAGTGCAGTTGTCTTACTCCAAACTCTCAAATTTGAGGGTGCTCACTTTGGATTCAAATAGCTTATTAAAATACAGGGCTTGCACACACGACAGTTAATACTGGCTGGACTTCAGCCACACATACCAAAATCCCTATTTCATGACATCTCTAACTATTTTAGGGACTTTCTGCAATTATTCCAGTCCCTCCAAAGCCAGATAGGGGGTGTTCCCGTTTCCAACCTCCCCCTTTCCCAGGATCTCCTGTTCTCTTTCTGCCTTTCTCTTCTGGTGCTTGGGCATTCTCTCTGCAGTTCCTGTATTTGTCGCATACACACGTGTGCGCTGCTAAACAGCTTTCAGGAATGCAGTGAAGTTCAGTGCTTCATTAAAAAATTCCTGGTTTTTAAATTATTTGAGAACCCTTATATATAAAAGGCACTTTATTATCAAATATATTGTCCTGCCTGTATGGAACCTTATTGCTCTTTAACCTGTTTTACTTGGAAATGTAATAAAAAATAGATATAAAAAAGCAGCCAGTTCACGTGAAGGAAAAGAAAGTTAGCACAAAAAACCCCTCCCTCTACCAGTTAGTTCCACATATTATTTGCCTATCGTTAGCAATGGGAGAACATGAGGGAAGGGGGAGAAAGGGGATCAGTTTTATCTGTTTTCGTGTTTTGTGCCTGCTTTCTATGAGTTTGAACTGCTAACTGCAAAGCTTGTGAAACAATAAATGTCTTACCCTTCTCTCTCATCATCTGTATTATAGTAAACCTAGAAGGGTGGAAAAAAAAAAAAACAAAACACAATTATTCCCAAAACTCAGATACCTGCTTAACAGAATAACTTCAAAAGAGAGAAAACAACAGGTTTGTGCATTTTCATCTGTAAAAATGCCTTTTCCTTCTATAAAACACAAAAATCTCTAGTTTTAATTGTGATCTGGAAAAAGTGTGGCTTAGAAGAACTGCTGTTGAGTATCATCTAGTGGAAATATATCAAAGCATTTTGACAGATATTGCCCTCTCTCCTGGTTTATATCATTTTCCCAATTATTTTACAATCCTCTAAATCAGATCACTACTCACCTAAATTACCCCTAATACAATTTAAGCCACAACACTCACAAGCTTTTGAATGTATTTAATACTGTCTGAAAATCTAATTAAACTATAAAGACCAACATTAAACTACAGGCCTAATGGAAATACAATTACTAATGGTACAGCTGAACTTTTTTGCACAGGCTGTGGGCAGAAGCTCAAGTCCAGACCGCTGTTTTGTGTAAATCAGTACAGCTCGTAGTCACTGGGACCAAATTTACAACAGCAGCAAACGTGGCTAACGGTAGCAGGGGAGGTATAAAATCACAGACTGTTGTCAAAGGCTTTACAGAACACTCAGCCAAATTCCTCATAACGTGCCTGCACCGTGGGTCCGCACCAACAAGCGTACCAGCATTCCAGCTGCTGGGTTACTGTGCAAACGGTGGGCGAAGGCACCGGAGCCCTGCCTTCTGCTGGTTCTGAGGTCTGTAACTCATTGTATGACCAGGACCTGAAAGTGGCTACACTTTCATAATAAAACATTCATAAATAATAAATTATTGTCATAATAAATCATTCTTATATTAAATAGTAGGCAAAACAATTGAAAAGTTCAGGGTAGCAAAAATGCTGATACTGCAACCTATACAGCAGTAAAACGCAGGGCTGAACATTGCCTAAGAGCTAGTAAACTGGGGTATCTTCCAGTTAGTCTAGAAAATTATTTAGAGGAATACATATACTAAGGAATGCTTCCACCTTCTCCTGTTTTGAGACAAATCCACATTCTGGTTTGAAAGCCATGAGGACAGAAGGTACCCAGCACTGATATGTGAGTGGGCGTCTTTCCAATTTCGGAGAGTAAGTCAGTGACAGCTGTGATTGCAATGTCTGTGCTCCTTGTGCTTTGCTCTACCACAATTTTCACTGCTTTAGAATATATGACAATTCCAACACTCCGTGTCATTTAATCTTCATTATTTTAATATTCTGCAGCAAGATGCATACAAAATTTCCTCCTCCACTATTTGTCCTTATAAATACATGCATAAAGGTCTCATTCTACTCCCTAAGATGTTAATAAATAACAGGTTCATATTCAAAAAATTGTCAGAGCTGACCCTCCAATTCAGGTTTTCAATTTCCCAGCAAGTAATAAAGTAAGTATTAAAAAAGTCAAGTGATCAAAGACTTCCTCACACTTACTGGTAATAATGACTCCACAACTTCTGCATTAAGACAATACTGAATATTAACATTAGCTTGATAGATTTTTACTTTGTAGAGTGAAAATATTTTCTTCCAGGGAATTCCCAGGTGTCTAGGTGATGCCAATAGAAAATGGGCAGAGAGGTGTTTAGTGAGCCTACTCTTGACCTGACACATTCAAGAGCTTGGTCGTTGTTTTCAGTTGTGACAGGGAAGGGGATCTCTGCTACCACAAGGTGGCACTTCATTCATCAAGCCAAACAGCACATGCAAAACATTCAAAACCAGACTTTCCTTCAGCCACAAATCAATCTCCCACTTCAAAATTCTTGACTATTTGTTCAATTTTGTCATCCTAGCAAAAGAATGGCAAAACCATAACAAACACAAACTAATCAGTTATTAACAATGTATTAACTCCTTTTTTGCACCCAGACCTCAAAAGGCACTTTTCTCTTGAAAGGTCTTTTTTAAGTGACCCACCAAGAGTGGGATTTACCAAAAGAAAAGCTGAAACCAATGGCCCCCAGGAACCACGATTTGTTGCCCTAAAACCTGCCTGGGAACACATGTGGCCGGATGGCAGGTGGGCACCAGCTCATCTCGTTATCGTTTCCTACCTGTCCAGTTCTTTGTAGGTTCCCGAAGTGAACATCTGGTATGAAGAGAACTGGCTGGGAATCCAGGTCAGCCATTGTTTTGAAGAAGGTGATATCGCTCTTTTTTTGCAGAGGGAGTGCACTCAACTTCCCTTCAGCTGTTAGGAGGATCACAAAGCAACGCGGTTATGAGAGGAGGCACATTAAGCGTGACTTGGCCCCAAACCAGAAAAGCCTGTCTTACTCACAATTATTACACGAGGCTTGGGATGCCTGGCCTTTGCCTTTCTTCCTGTTCTGCTTCCTCTCTTCGTCTCGGATTTTCCTTTCTGCTCCCTGATGCAAAAAAGACAACCCACAGATATTATCAGATGAGGCCACTGTGAGCATCACACCCTGCGATGCCTGGAACTACAGCGACAGACACATCAGAAATGCTGATCCCATTACAGATAAATCTGTCCAGGTTGTTGGGATCGTGCCAGGTCTGGATCTATCACCTGTGCCCGAAACTCGGGCTGGCACATCTAGCAGCCCCCAGGGCTGGAGGCAGCAAGAGGAACGTATCCACATGCTGGTTTGGGGGAGACGGGACAGACGTCTCAGGCAGCGTGCAGTCTGTAGCAGCGCTGTTGCCACCACAACTTGCACAAAGAACATCCCGAGCCCAGTTCTTCTGCGATGGACGGAGTGCTCAGGCCAAATACCTTGCGTATGTACTGACGTAAAACACCTGCAGGATTGCTACCATCTTAAATCATGCTCGTGTTGTGCTAAGCTCTTCCCTAAACTCTCCTCCACCCACCTTCTCTGGGGGTGGCATCACTCCACTGAGGCCAGCTTTGTAGAGGCATCTGAGATTTGCCAGTGCAAGAAGGCTACACTGACAGCTTGCCAACAGTGCAAGGGCTCTTACAGAAAAATACTGGCATTTCAAAGAGGGAGAAGCCCTCCAGAAACTGGAAAGCAATGTAGCAGTGCCCTATTAGGCCCCAGGAACTCCAGGGAAGTTGCAGGCTTCTGTTATGTAAATACACTCCCAACAAGTTTAGAAAATAAAACTTGTTATTGACATAAAAAGCAGCAACACCTCCTTTGAAGTTCTCCTAATTTACTTTATAAATATGAATAGTCATATTGTGAAGGGTATTAAAGATCCATATGCTCCCAGACAGTCAGCATGCAAAACTAAAGACTTTTTCCAAATTAAAATTAGAAGTTTCTTTAAAAGAAAAGGGGGAGGGAGGTAAGGAAAGCCAAAAATATCCACTCAAGATGGCAAAATTCGTGCATAAGGCAATGAAATGAGCTTGAAAAGAACACAAGGAAAGATGTGGTCTATCAATAGATTTCCAGAGGTTGAAAAAAGTGGAGAAAGAAACTGCTTTTTAAAAAACATGAAGGTGTCTAACAGAAACATTGCCTCCAGAGCCAGGTCCCAATCCAGCTGTCACTGACCTCAACCACAGAAGACAAGGGATTCGGAGTCATGCCCTTATCAAAATTGCTTCTAGGGGCACATTTGTATCTTTAAAGACCTCCTGTTATTTGGCAGAAAGGAGCAAAACTATGCCTCACAGCCACTGTCCTGTAGAAGACACATCCCTCAGAGGCCTGGGCTGCACAAAGTGGCTCTGCCGCTCTACTGTCACAGGTAATGGGACCAACCTTGAAAGTCATTTCATACATGGCAGCAAGCATGAGTTTCCTCTCAAGAACACAGAAACTGCCACAAATGTGGGAACAGCAATACCCACAAAACTACCTACCAGCCCTTCTGAGCGAGGAGCATCCCACGTGGCACAGTGCGGGGGCCAGCCAAGCCCACGTGATATACATCATTTTTGTCAGTGCTGAGACAGTGGACTGCAATAAGATTTGTGCGTACCAGAGCGTTTCTGCTGGACAGTTTTCACAGCTGAGCCATCTGACACATATCTAATAAATCAGAGTTTGCATATCTCTTCAGGACAGAAGAAGAAATAACCCTGTCAGAGGGGACTATAAATTAGGCTCCGACCAGTCAAATATTTGAATGAGTTTTTCATTTTTTTCATTGATGTCTGGACTTTGTATAAATGCAACGAGTACTTCTGCTACTAACCGTGAGCAAAGCACAGACTATGAATTTCAGCTGATTTAAAATATTTTTTTGTCCAAGTCTTCTCCTTATTTAAGCTTATGTCTTGCATTCTAGCTCCAGCCTAGCAAAGCCCTTGCCATCATAAGGACCATTGCCATCACCACTATGAAGCTCATGTGTACACCTGTTTCTAGTTCAAGGCCAAAGCATTCCACATCTGGCACGACAGACCCATAGACTTCAGCCTTCTTCTCTCTAAAGCTGAAGATTAATAGGCAATTAATACCCTATGATAACCCATTTTCCCTAAGACGATCCATAATGAAGACAAGAGGGCAGTGACTGCATATATTCCAAATAACATGTAGGTTTTCAGAGTAAAAAAACCAGGATTAATTTATTTGATCTTGGAACAATGTTACTGTATTTGCCAAGTCAACTGCTTCTTTTCCGCAAGGCTAATTACATATAGAAAATCAAAATATCTCTGAATCCCCAGTTCCTTTATACACAGTGGTTAAAGCATCTTGCAATATATAAATATAAACAGGGCTGGTAGCAAGTTTCCCTGACAACCTACTTAAGGAATAAAAATTATATTCTCTTATCATAATGCAGCATCAGTGATCTGCACATGATAAAGGGACTGCAAGAGCAGAGAGAATTAGCACTGAGAAAACAAGATGTGCGCTGTAACAGTTGCTTTGAAGATTGCCTACTGGAAAATAAACAGGGACAAAAGACTGGAGAACGAAGAGGGAGCAAGCACATGATTACAACCTTTGCAGCCTTTATCTCCATACATTTCTGCCACAAAGCACGCATTGGATTTGAGTCGGTGTTGCTCTCTATTTCATATGTAAATGAATACTAAATTTAAGCAACTGCCTGAGTAAATACTAAAATATGTATAATATGTACCACTTAGTTAAATGCAGTTTTATTTCTTCAGGGATACTCTTTCTACAACAACTATGCTGCGTTTCAGTTGGAGGACATTAATTTATCAGTGAATATTTTTCTTAAAAGCTGGACACCTCTACCTGTGATTTATCTAAATTGCTATACAAACACATCTACTGGTCCTAAAGAGGCACCATCACAGCAGAAAACACATTTGTAAGAACACTGTCAGGCACAGAAACACTTTTTCTTCCACGTTTTAACCTAAGACACATTTCAGTACTTAGGCAGAAGGAATTGACTGTGTAGTTTCTCTGATCCAGATAACTGTAATAAATCAGGCACTTTTCTCATCAGCTTCTCTTTGGGGTTGGCAGATTGGGGCATAATGGTGCAATTCACACTTTTAAACTGTATAAAAATTATTATAGGTTTGCTGTTTTTTTTAAATGACCCTGTAATACTTTTTTAATTGATCATGACAAAGAGGTGGGCAATAATTGTGTCAGCTTCACCGCCTTTCCCCAACAGGCAGCAAACCAGCTGTGGAGGGCTACAAAGATGATCAAGGGACTGGAGCACCTCTCTTAGGAGGAAAGGCTGAGAGACCTGGGTCTGTTTAGCCTGAAGAAGAGAAGACTGAGAGGAGATCTCATCAATGCTTATAAATATCTAAAGGGTGGGTGTCAAGAGGATGGGGCCAGACTCTTTTCAGTCGTGACCAGCGACATGGCAAGGGGCAATGGGGACAAACTGGAACACAGGAAGTTCCTTCTCAACATGAGGAAAAACTTCTTTGAGGGTGACAGAGCACTAGAACAGGCTGCCCCGAGAGATTGTGGAGTCTCCTTCTCTGGAGATATTCAAAACCCTGTGCGACCTGCTCCAGGTGAACCTGCTTTGGCAGGGGGGTTGAACCAGATGACCTCCGAAGGTCTCTTCCAAACCCTACCATTCTGTCAATCTGTGATTCTGTGAAACCTTGTCTTTGTCACTAGAGGGCGAGTCACAGACTCGGCAGCAAAACTGACCGAGCCAGGGACCCTCCATTTAGCATCGCCTCAACTGGTGCCAGGTTTTATTTTGGCATCTCGGAAAGATGAGGGTACCCAGCCCCACCAGCAACCTTCCTCTGAGTGTGACAAATCCTCCCAGTGCCACCAGCAAGTGGAAATTCTCCAAACGTTTAATTACTTACAAAAGAACCGTGACAAATGGATGTTGATAAAGATACAGCAGTATAAGTGAGGGGAGAAGCAGACCTCAGTCTCTTTGCAAATGCCAATTAGCACAAACTGTCATGTGAACTGACCTTGATATTTTTAATTAATTTTCATTCATTCAACTCATTTTCAGCCCTACATTAAGTTAAAAAGCTCTGTGTGCATGTACATGTGTATACATTTATATTATACAGATACATATCCGATTATCGATACCCTTGAGCCCTCCAGTTCCCACTTCCAATATAGTTTTGATGTTGATAACGCTTTAACTACCCCGTGATCTTTTCTTCTACTTTGAGACAATTTTGATTAAAAGACTCAACATCCATTTCCTGCTTTTCAGTGTGAATATTTGAAGTACCAATTAAGCCAACAGATGCAATGAACATGTATTATTCAAAATCCCCACCAGTTGCGTCTACAGGTCACCCTTGATGAGTTTGTGCTCTGAATTTCCTTCCTTTTTTTTTAAATAATTCAGATTTTTCTAATTGCTTTTCAAAAACAGGTAGATAAAAATGACTTAATACTTTGATATTTACTGAGCTTTTAACATCCAGCTGCACCTTCAAATCTCCAAATATTTGACATTCAAAGTTACAATGAAAAGCATAACATTTTGACTGCAAGAAGACCTCAGTGCATACATTTACATTCATTACTTTCAAAGTTTTTGCTCCACTAACAGAACTGACTGATTAGCCCTCAAGATCCCGTTGTCAAGACAGCAACAGGGGAATGAACTGAAAAAGGGGAAGGAGCAGCAGCACAGAGACCTGGAACAGTTGAACTCTTACCCTTTCCATTAAAAAGTTAATGCTACATATTGCCTGGGGCATGGCCTTTTGCCTTTCTATTCCCATCTGTAAGATGGGAAGACTAATTTGGATAAATTTCTGAGTCATTTAAATAGATGTAGGCTCTTGAATCCCTGAACCTTGACTTGAACCCAGGCATCAGCTGCCCCCTGGAAGGTCTTTCCCAGCAGAGTTAAAGCCATCGGCTGGCAGGTGTTAAACACAACTGAAATGTGGTCACGCTCACATGGAAGAATCATCACCGAGATAATATTTCTGAGCAACTGTTTATACTCAGTGATATATACAGCTGACCGTACACTGTCAGACTCATTAAGGCATGATCTATGTTTTGGTGCTGAAAAATCTTACGAATTCCCTCAAAGGAGTCAGAAAACCCATTGTAAAAGAAACAAATTTTGCAAAAGAGGGAGTGAGCAAAAAAAGACAAAAAAAATTACTGAACTACAAAATAGGAACGGGTAATATATTTTTGAAGTTTCCTTTTAATAAAAAAATCCTAGCAACATTGAAGCTTCCAAAATAATGGTACGTAATCAAATGGAGGGGAAAAAACCTATCAGCTTTATCACTGGGACTCGATGTTTTCCACTGTATCATTAAAAATAGCTTAGCAGGCCATTCTAAAAGGTGCATTTTTCTATCAGAGACCTCTCCACAAGGTTTACACATTACCTATCCTGGAGCGAGAAGGGATAACATCATCAGAATGGCACTTATGTGAGCCTATGGTCAGCACTGACCTTCCAAATACAGACTTTTACCTTTCTGCTTTTTAGGACTTTTTCAATATTCTTGTATTATTACCTATAACATACTGTTCTTAAACAGTCCAACTATTGCTTACAAGCTGAGGAATCAGGGCCAAAAAGGCCGCAAAGCAGTAAAATAATTACATGATAACCTGTTAGATTTATGATATAGCTGACATGCAAATTCTACCATGAAACACAATTCTTAAGAAAAAAAAATTAATTAGGTCTAAAATACAGCAATAATAAACTGTCTAACAAGGTTCCTCATCTGTCCATCGTAATTGTGCTTTCTGCTTACCTTGTCACAAAAAACCTTGATCTGGCAGTAGGCTCGGTGGATGGGTTTATTGCTGCGGTTGTTGTAGCTGTACGTATCGATCTGAATCATCAAAGGAAGCCCTTTTACTCCTTTTTGTGAGGAGAAGTCTGTGCTCAAGCAATTCACTGTGATGAAAATCTGTGTGCCAGAGAGATTGCTTTTAAAATGTAGTGCAAACAACTATTAAACTTCTAGAAACATATGACAACAAATTTGAAAATAAAAGCAGATATCTCCTTCCGAAAAAAGATTTTAATTCAGCTACGATCCATGCTCTAGCAATTTATACAAACATATATTTTCCACTTCTGTCCTAAGTCTAGTAGAGATGCTCCCATGCTGGGAAGAAGGACAAACTACTAAGACGTGTATCGATGCTTCAGTTTGGATCAGGAGCCCACATTTGAGGTGAATCATTTGATTGCCCCAACTTTCCGTGCTTTGGTTCACACCAGAGAGCTGAGAGTGCATGAGCTGGATTCTCTTTGGAAGAGCCAGAGCAGAAGATATGTCCAAGGAGCACACCACACATGCTCCAGCTGTTAATGGTTGCTCAGTCTGTGGGAACTGACTAAAGATAATCTGAGCTAAAACCTCCTAAAAAGTGTCTCACGTGGATGTTAGGTCTTTAGCCATGACTTGTTTCACTCTACAAATCTGCTCTGAATATTTGCACTATTTGTTAATATAGACATAGGAAGATAATCTTGCATTGTCCTTTTTGGCCATATTTTGGTCTGGCTTGTTCTTCTGACAGCTCACAATATGGCCAAAGAAAAGTCCTGCCCTCCCAGCACCCTCAATTTTCTTCACACTCTTCCTTCCTCCATCCCATCAACAAGTACTCTTGATCTTCACTTTAAAGGTCCTTCACTATCTTTCTTCAACTTCAAAAATGCATCTCATCCTGTTTTGCAAACTGGAAAGGAGTTTCTCAAACATTATAAAACTACTCCCTACCTCTTCTCAAAAGTCCCCTTTGCCATGTAGCATCCACACAACTTGCCACTGCCCTTGGTTCCTGGGAAGCCCTGCCTGCCTTTTTCGTCAGAAACCTGTCTCATGCTTTCCTTCTACACCCGCTTATGTCTGTTGATAGCCACCAGTCACCTCCTGCCCTCTAACCCCCATCAGTACCATGGGGCAAGGTGTGTCTCCTCTGCCATGTGTTTGTACAGCACCTGGCAAGACGGGTGTCCCATCGTCACATCTCCCAAGGACTAACTTTGATGCAAAGCAAGCATTGTGAACTGAAACACCACCAATGCCTTTCCATCAGGATAGTGTGCATGAACCTTGAGAAATGAAATTGTATTAAAAATGCAACTCTTCTTCCCAGTGGTTAATATGTGCATCGCATAGCAATTTGGGGCAATAATTTATCGACCTGATTCTACTTTTCACTTTTCCTCAGTTTAAAAAAAAAAACCTGCGAACTAAGAAAAAGGACAGAGAAAAGTATTTCCAAACCAGGAGGATGTGAAACCTGCTCCAGCAGAATGAGTGCTCTGGGGAAGGAAGAGATTTGCGGGGTCTCTCAAACAGACCTGATGCACACCTCACCGGGCAGAGGAGAGGCCAACAGATCCTTGGGGTCTGGGAGGATTCAGGAAGGGGAAAGCATGAAGGAATCCCACCCCGATCCACAAGCATGGAAAAAAAAAACCCAACAGTTTGAGTGACCAGAATCTGAACATCCCTAAGAGAAAGGCAGCTGAGAACTGAGAAGGGCTCCGGCAGGGCTGGTGGGGGATACTTTACCCTAATGGCAGAAGTTAACATTACAGTCAGGTTTTTACGATGGAGCCAGAGCAGCTTGTTTGCCTGAGTGAGCTAATGGCACCTCCGCATTTCTGCTTCTGATTGTATCACAGAGCCACATTTACAAATGAAATAGTTGAACTTTAACTGCGGGGAGAGGAGGGAGGCGGGGAAGGGCCCTAGGTGAAACTCTGATTTTGAAGCTGATAGTGTTATTTCTGTTTCAAATTACAACTTGATCTCCTCCAGCTCCAAAGGTAAATGTGGATACGGGTGCATATGCCTTTGAAATATGACGGCCTGAATTTTTATTTGCTTTCAGACTCCTTTACAGCGTCAGAGCAATGCTTACAGTGCATGTGAACACAGAACAGTGGAATGAGGTCTGGCATAAAACAGAATCTGGTCTTACTATATTTTAGCCCATAGTTCTGCACAGGAATTTTCCAAACTGTACATTAAAATGTGAGAGGGGATGTGAAGGCTTGGCATCTACCTAGTAGTTTGTGTATCTACCACCTTTGCTGCACACTCAGCTGAGAAGTGAAAAAAGACCTTGTCCCACCTTAATCAACTACATACACTGTGTGTCAGCTCTTCTGCTGCCTCCAGAAACCGAGCGGAGTAGCAGCGGCTGGGGGAGACAGACCTTATCGTTTTAAGAGTCCCCATACAGCAATAACAGATTATTCAGTATGAATAATAGATTGATGCTGTAAGATTCAATATCCTTGTCCTGACACTGTAATACATCAGGATCTCTCTGAGGAGCAATGACTGTACGTTGGTGCGCATGAAGTGTACTATACTTTCTGTCATATCATTTGCACCTCGCAGATAGACAGATGGATTCGAATTAACGCAGATCATTTATTCTAGGGAAAGTCTTCTGTCTCCACACAATCTTCTATTAGCTTTCCTGTAAAGCATGACACTGACTTTGGATTTGGAAAACATGGGGGGTGGTGCAGAGGAAAGGGGAATAAGTTCTGTTACTTGAGTTGATTGTAGGTGGTTTTTTTCTTGCGTGACTGAATATTTGCAGAGTTTCGACGCCGTGGTGCACCAGGCTGCTGCAGTGAAACGGGACCCAGGGAACCCTCTGGACAGTCCTCTTCTCTCTGCCCCAGCCCTGCCCAGAAACCTTCACCTCCTTGAGGCAGTGGCCAAGGAATGTGCCTGCTCTGATTTCACCTGCCTGTCCAAGCACAGCCTGCTCTGCCCTTTACAACCCTCATCTCTCCCTCCTTTGCAGCTCCTGCCCGTAACGCAGGTACTCCCACTCGCAGTGACACAAGGAGCAAAACAACCCCACGGGCAGCCATGAGAAGATTAAGTCCAATTCCACCTCTCTTGGAAGACACTCTGGTTTAAGAGCCTCCTTGTTCTCGTCTATTGCATGGTAGAATTATGTGGTTAGAAAATGTAGAGTTAAGCAGAAATGACAGTAGCAGGAGTAGAAATCACTGCTTTTTTTCCCCCCAGGGCCCTGTCTACACGTGACTTCGAACTATTTTAATGGATGTGACTATGGCTGTACTGGAATTCATTTACAAACTTTTTTTTTTTCCCCTGTAAACTAGATTTTAGCAATGTTTTGCTATCAGGAACAAGTTTGGGTTGTTGTTATAGAGATTTTTTTTCTTTTTTTAATGTCAGCATATCTTAGATTTGAGCAATTAATGATAGAGTTCCACCCATCTAGTCTCCAGCTCAGGCATGTCACTGGCAATGCAAAACTAATCTGGAGAAACATTTGGTGCCTGAGAAAGTTTCAAAAGTGGCCTAAGATAATGACAACTCCTCTGTTTGTTATAGAGCATGCCTAGAAAAAGCACTCTCTCTTTCGGGGAAGGTGCTCCTCCACAGTGTAGCTGTTATTATGTGAATTACTGACTGTTTGTTAAACACTGCAGCATAATTAGTGATGTACAAGACATAAACACAGTAACCTACCTTAAGAGAAAGCAAGGCCCAGAAATGCATTTCCACTTTTATCATTTAATCCAGCCAACATGACTCCTGCTGCGGTCTCTCAGCTTATACACTTTAAAGGTCTACAGTTACGAAACCTCTAATATAAGCCTTTTATTACTATTTACATTTCTGGCTCCCATCGTCTCAGAAAGAGCCAAAGGCAGAAGGGAGGGAAAAGTGTGTTATAGCACAAAATCAGAAACGTAAAGCAATTTCTCTCCTGAATATTGGTAATACACAGAAACTATGCCCCGGTGACAGGTCTTTACAAAATCCAGTTTTAGGGGTTCATCCCTCCAGACTGTAACAACAAAGAGTTAAACGACTTGTCTCTTAAATGACTAGCATCAATCCCATCATTCCTCGTATACACAGAAAGTGTGGTTTTATAGTTTCTCCTGCCAGCCGTTACCTTATAAATCCCATACAAAGGTAAGACCTTTGTTTTATTTCAATACAAATGTCTCCAGCAAATGTTTACACTACTCTTTTGAAGCTTCCTCAACCCACACCACACCCCGGCAACTACATAAAAATGCCATTTGCCTTGAATCCCAGATGCGTACTTACTGAACCATTTGTATACACTGAAATTTCAACATTATTTGCTACCACGGGTTAACTCTTCTTTAATATACATGAGTGTGTGTGCATGCATGACATCTATATACTAAAAAATATATATGCACACATACATGCACAGACATGGTTTATTTAAACCAGTTGCCAAGTCTAATACTACATAATTTCTGGTACTAATTCCCACAAATACATTATCTTCCTCCAACCTTTAAATTTTGAGAGTAAAGAAAATATTAATTTCCTCCCTAATGAAATGAAATTTGATCTATGTTAGGAAGGAAATTAATAATTAAGAACAAAATAATTCTTATACCAGTCAAAGCTTGTCCTAAGAATTGCTAGCAATGATAAAAAAATACAGGTTGCCACAACACAAATCACTGATGGACTGTGCTGCTCTATCAGCTTGATTTTACAGTTGTGCCCACTGGAATCATAGCTCACTTCAGCCCACAGTGTCTAATAACCTAATCCTGCAAATCACTTACTCATTGAAAACACAGCTTATTACTGTATGGGCTATGCCAAAACTCATTAAATAACTGGAATGGTTCCCAGAGGCTTCAGCGTACTTTGGATTAAAGATCTACATTTCAGTTAAATATAGCAGGACAATGATTGCATGCAAGTATACACAACAACTGCAGAGCACACAACTACTGTACACACCAAAAAGCATGTGCCAGCACCTGCCTGAATAACATCTCTGCCAACATATCTGTTTACCCCACGTCCAAGTTGCAGCGCTTTGCAGAAATCAGTCATTTCTTGGTACCACTGAAAAGTACTTTTATCTGCTTTATGATGACATTTTTCTTTAGCAACCGTTCATGGAAGTCATACCTTTGAATTTAATGTTAAAAAGTGCTTTCCATAAAAATATACAATTAATGTGTTGTTTGAGAGTAACATCATCCTAACTGTTTTCCACTAGCAAAGTATTAATCATAGAGAAAGCACCTCTCAAAGATCTGGTATGAGTTATGACAAAGGTATTCTCCTTTGACCAGGAAAGTTCTGATTCTTAATTCTCTCTCTGGCAAACTAACTTCTGTCAGCAATCAGACTGCAAGCAGGCAGATGTACATCTATCAAAAAGGAAGCTGAGCTCTCTGTTCCAAAGCCTCCACTAGAACTTTGTCAACCAGCCAGATGCTGCAGCAAAATCTTCTGCAGGGCAACAGCAAAGCAACTACCTACCTGCTAGCATATCATAAAAAGGCTTCTAAAAGACAGTTAACAAGTCAGCCAGTTCTAGTTAATTGTTGTTTGCTTCCTCACCTTTTTTTAAAGAACTCCTTTAAAAATACCAAACATAGTATTCATGTTCAACCACAGGGAGCTAACAAATCACCTTGCCCATAAATGCTGCATATTTATATATAGAAGTAAATACAGGAGTGAAAGGAATATGGACTGTAAAAAAGTATTCTTCACTTCCTATCTCTGCTTTCTTATTACACAGTATTTTTGCCTCAAGGCAGCACAAGGAAGAGTTCGACATGACTGTAGACCCTTCCCCTCATTTCCCTGTATCCTGCTCTGAACCACAAACCCCAGGGTGACCTCTAGACCACAGCCCCAGGAGAAAGGATGTTGTTCTAGGAAAAGGTAAGGATGGGCCAGGCCGAACTCTGCTCTGCCAGAAGGCAAGGGGACCGCTGTTGTCAACCAGACACAGTGGTGGAAACACTCTGGTGCGGTTCCCTTAGTCCACAGGAAGCAATGGTGAGATTATTCCACAGCTCAACACGTGCTGTACAAGATTCCCTCTTCCATTGACTCGTTCTCCCAAGCAGCAGTTGGAAGACAGAGGGACCGAGCAACGAGGAGTTGGAGCCAACACCCCAGTCCCCTTCAGGTCACAGAGGCGGTAAGGAGAGGCCTCTGCCTGTCTCTCCAAATGCCTGTTTCTTCCAAGTACAATCCAACTGAGACACTGCCTTACAAACCCTTCACAGACTCACTGTTAACAGGCAGATTCTGGCTGTCACTCCCGCACTGTTATACCCTCATCCTGAAGGGCTTCCAGGAGGAGGGGACTGCTCTGCCTGCGTGTGGGAGGAGAAATCTGGCTTTAAATCAGCTGCCCTCCAGGTGGAGTGGGAAAGTGAGAAATCCGATGCCCCAGATAAATCTTCCTAGATGCGGGATTTAGTCTCCCCGGAGAGACAGGGATATTTGGTTAGACGATTTCTGCTTCTTCTGTTTGATTTTTCAAGACCGCTCCCCTGTGCACTTCCAACAACCAGAATGTTTTCTTTATTTCTTCCCGGGCCAGTAGAGCGCTTCATCACATCACATCTCAGAGGCCCTGGAAAGAACTGCTCTGTGCCGCTTTTGTCTGACTCAGAAGAGAAAGGTCTTTGTGCCTGTGAGGTTAGTTTTAATCTTGAAATTGTGGTGAAAAGGGAAAACAACACTGAGCAGAAACAATGGAGCCCGTTTAAAGATCATCATTCAAAAAGCTTAAGAAAGGAGAGTCTGTAATTAGGCCCTGAAATTCTTCATCTCTCTTGGATGAGGTAATTGCTGGAGAAAAAACAGCCTTCAGTGACGTGCCTCAGAGTCCACAGCTTTCAAACACTGCAGGGGCATCCTTTGGCAATCCCCAGACCCAGGGCAACTGGTTATTCTATTAGACTCTCCAACAAGAGCAAGCATGTGGGTACATGTACACGTATATGGGGAGGGAAACACTTAAATGCACAGTGATAAGCTTTTACAACCTGATTTATGCCTGATAGCCCAATACCAAAGCATGTTATGAATCCTCTTACTTTTATCAATACATTTGCAGTTCAAGCTCCTAAAAGATCAGATATTTGATAACTACCGCCCAAAATAAATATTTATAAGCCAATTTGCACTTTAATGACTACTTCCTGCAGAAATACAAATGGCTTTCTTAAATTTCACTCCTGACACTTTTTTAATCTAGCAACAAGAAGGGAGTCATTATTTTAAAATCTTTCTATGTTATATTGCCAGTGATGACTGCAGGAGTTGCGTTCTTCATGTCCTGCCACCCAAGGCAGGAGCAATGTGAACGGTGTGAGATTAGAACAAAATGGCCAAGGATAACACCTGACATCAGTGGATGTGACTTCCTTGCTCCCAGATCGACATGCCAGCCCCAGCAACGGGGGTGGTAGTTGCTGGTGGGATGAGACTGACGTGCTCTAGCTCCTGTAAAGGTCCTTGGGAAAGTCCGTCGTGCTGGAGATCCCAAACTTGTGTTTGCTGTATTTGCTTGCATAACGATCACACGCACACAACGGTCATCTGTTGTGACTGCAGAGGACAACATACCACTGTATTTTGAAATGGAATCACATAATAGGGGACTATCTGGAGCGGTGAGAATGTAATCATTACATGAGCAAATATAGCACCATTAGCAACTGGACCAAGTACAACTCTGTTTACCAAGGCCAGCTTTTGAAAGAGCTAGGTGGTTTTCAGAACTATTGTCTTTTCTTTAGAGCTCTGTTCTTTTCAAATGTGCATCAGAGATGAAAATCCCTGTTACTACTAACCTCAGCACCTTCAGTCAGCAAGTCAGGGCAGTGGGTGTTAATGCTACCACCCCGTGCTTGATGCAATCTCTCACAGGACTCGCTCCACACAGTCTCTCTAATGCTCTGTTAGAAACACAGTGGGGAATCCTGCATGGAGATGTCTCTGTATTTGAAAGATCCTTAGCATTACTTGAACACTGGGCATTTTGTATTCAACATGAAAACAGTATGAAGGAATTTGCTACAGTCAACAGTGTTTGCTGTTTATTATTTCTACATCCCCCAGAGTCTCACATTACCCCCAATCATTTTACACAGCCTATTTCCCTTGTTGTTTGCTTTCTGGGGGCCAACTTCTTCTTATAATTACCGGCAGCTTTTCATTTCTCCTACACTAGTCCATGCAGCTGAAACACTCTGCAGCCCTTTGGATAACCTTATCTATAAGAAACTTGTTAAAGTGCTCTGCTGTCCTGGTTTATAGGTCTACTGTAGCAGTCATATCCTCGAATGCAAAACCCCATGTCTGAGGGTACTTGAACATTTAAAAGAAAAAAGAAAGAAAGAATACACCAATCTTCAAAAACAGTCCTCAAAAATACATTCATTCCCAATTGCAAGGACAGTCTGTAAAAATAATGGCACAAACACAAGGGAAGGCATAGTCTAGCTTACAGAATATTGATTATTGGAGAGGTTAATAGCTTAGAAAGGAAGTTGATAATTTAGAGAAAGAAAACATTCACTTTGTGTCTTACACTGACTTTGCAAGTAGGAAAAAAACTTCTACTGTTTCTCAGTAGAAGTTTCTCAGTTTCTCTCTGGCCATATTTTAAATGGAAAAATCACTGAGAGGCTACAAGTAGAAACTACACTGTGAGAGCCCTGCAGGTTTTCCTCAGAACGCAGTATCATCCCGACAGCCGTTACATACCATCTTGCCTTTTACAATGGCCAGAATTCCCTGGGGTCAGTGAAAGACCATGATTTGCCTGGTTTTGCAGAGACTGAGCTCTCTCACCTTGATCTACCCTTCTTATTATTTGTTAAAAAGGAGAGACGTGGAGCAGTGACTAAGGATGGATGGTACTTATAAAAGGATACCATCTGCATGGTTTTTTCTCACCTTTGCCTCCTCATTGACATCCCAAGTAAAGGACACAGCATTGAATGCGATTTCTTCAATGTTCCCAATGGTATTAAAACTCTCCTTGTAATCAGCTGTAAGAAACAACAAACAAACAAAAGACTCATGAGAAAAGTTTTAACTTCCTCTTTTACAATTCATCGTACATCTTTGCTTTTCAGCTGGGCTAATGCATCAAAACTACCTCTTGTACTGTTTATGTTGAATTATTAATAAGCTTAATTGCAAAGAGGTAATATACTGCAGCTTGAGTCTTATGCATAGTACACCACTAGCTAATGTTCTTCCAAAATATTGCTTGCTCTCAAAAGGGAATTA
>KZ506272.1:19003-31075 GCA_002844005.1 Limosa lapponica baueri | reverse complement strand
TTGTTTTTGTTGGGTTTCAGGGCTTTTTTACTTTTTGTGGCCAAACGGGCCGGGTTTGACGTCGGTGAATGTCTTGGCGCAGGAGGCATCGCACGGCAGAGGGATGAAGTGGTGCCGGATGATACCCACTGCGTGGGGCTGAGGGCTGACAGTCGGGCGGGGGTGAAAGGTCTGTTTTGTCAGCCGGGGAAAGATGGAGAGAATATGGGAAAGCTGGAACGGGGTGTTTGTTGAGGAAGGCTGCGAAGCGGACAGACAGGACTGCGCCGTCAATCTGCCAGTCGCCCTTCAGCCCAGTGCACCCTGCTGTGTGCCTAAGTGGGCTTACAAGGGACAGGATGGGACCGTGTGGGCAGCAGCTTTGCCCCTGATGGGGAAGGTGAGGAAGAGGGCTTCTCCCCGCATTGGGTCAGTTTGAGAAGAGAGGGTGGAAGGGTAGCAGAGAGAATTCCATCTGCTCTCGCCCATTCTCAGTCCCTGTTCCTCTACCAGAGACAGGTCAGGACCCCACTAATTCTTCCGGCTACCACCTGTCCTCCTGGAGACATCTTCCTGTATTAGGCATCCAGCTTGATTGCTGCTAACCTCTGCTGTACAAATGTATGTGTAAAGAATGCACCATTATGTGGGGTAGACCGTTATATTAGTGATCTTTGCAAGAAAATTAGCTGACTGGTGCCAAAACCATCGAATTTATACTGTCTTAGGTGAAGGCATTTTCCATTCTCTACCTTTGATTTCACCTGACAGGAGAATGTAGTAGAAGGGATATTCACAGAAATATGTATCTGAATAACCAAGTATATATGTATACATATATTTAGATATAAAAAATCATGTAGCATTGCAATCTGAGGCCTGATCTTCTTTTACCTACTCCTGCAGTTGAAATCAAACTTGACTCTGTAAAGTCTTTGGTATTATGGGATCACAATCAGGTACAAATATCTATTACTGGGTCACAGGCCTTATCTGTATTCATAGTAACTAACCAAATTAAGCAAATTCAGTATAAATCAGGTTTAAGTCATATTAAACATAGTGCCATAAAGATTTCCATCACTTTAACTAAACAGAATTAGAAAAATACTTTAGCTAGATTAATGGTGCTTTGATTGAGCACAAGATATTAGTTAGCCATTCTCGTCCTGTCCTCCATTCACCAGTCACAGGAAAGAAACGATCTGTAAATCCAATCAGAAGTTCCTAATGTGGCCTGAATTTTGAATAACAAATACTGGTATTGAACTTGCAAGCCGTTATTCATAACAATGCTTTTATGAATTATTTTGTATAATACATTTCAAGGCTTCAGAAAACACATAAGAGAAACAGAGTAATTTATTCATTACAAATAATGCAGTTGTTTTGAATACAGAATTACTATGTAATCTTAAAACAAGTTGAGCCTCTCAGGCACATTACTGTGAGATACTGGGAGTTGTTTTGGAGAAATAGTGGTAGAATGCTATAATAGTTTAAGGTAGTGAAGCCCCCCCATTAACTGCGGAAATGATAAGGTTTCTTTCCCAAATATTTGTTACGCTGAAAGACACTTTGAGGCCTGAAAAGGTTACCTGTTTGAGCACCATCAATAGGATTAACACCCATTCGGGTATCCTCTTTCTCTTTTTTAATTTTTCAATTATGAGAAACATTTGGATGTTGGCTTCCCCCCCGGTTTTTTCCTGTATGAAATATGTAGGAAGAAGGAGAGGAAGATCAGTGATGAGCACTTTTGAAAATGCCACCTTCCCCAAGGTAGAAATGCTGCTGATGTGTGATTTTACAAGAAAGAAAACTGCATTTGATGCCATCTGCAGTCCTGGACCAAACCCAAACCGTAACTCAAACTGAAATGGGGTTTGTTGTTCTAGTACTGGGTCAAATACAAAACTGCCTTTAGCAGCCTGCTCTCAGGAGAGATTCTCTTAGAATGAGGTAGTCGGGAGACCAAATTACTGCTCACTGTCTTAGATGGTGTTCCGAGGTCAAAGTTAGGAATATAAGTGGAAAATGCAGTAATGAACTCTTGATTTGAGGTTGTTGGAGATGGCAACTGCTATTTAGTTGGGACTTGCTTAGATGGAAAAATATACCCTGAAAATTATTTTAGCTAAGGTAGGTAGGCATAGGGCTCATCGTTTTCTGGATGAGCCTTTTGCTTCAGACTGTAGACTGGAATCAAATTGAAAGTGTCAGCGTCTACCTCCAGCTGAGCAGGTCAAACAAGTCCTACCTAATCCATCCTGATGCTCATTCTTCATGATCTACAAGATTATTATAAACTAATCTTTTAGTCATTGAAAAATCAGCTAATGTTATTTCTGGCCAGACCAGTCTTTCTTGCTGTAGAATAAAGGCTGTGTAGAGCAAAACTGAAATAGTCATGTAATGCATTATTGAAAAGCTAGGACTTGTCTTGGAGTGTACAGGAAAAATTTAAAATAGTAAACTACTGTTTTTCATACTGTGCTTACTTCTTTCTTTGCGCAGCAGCTGATTACTTTTTTTTTTTTGTGGCATTGTAAGGATTCAGTGTAGAATTCAACTGTCTAAAGCTTTACCTCATGTTTATACTATTTACTCCACAGCAGCTAGCATCAGTGTTGTTTGGACTTGCCAGCACTGGGTAGAGGAAATAGAGTGTACAAATAAGGCTTAACTAGGCTTACTAATTGCACTAAGTACCTAAAATATCTTTCAGAAAACTATTAAAAGAAGTCTGCGCGATAAAAGATGTTAGATATTTATGTCAAAACAGTGCTGTAAAGCAGTTCAGTGAGAGAGCAGATGTTTGAAAACAACTGTTTTCAGTAGGCAATGATTACCACGTATTTTTATTTGTATCTTTCTATGTCATTGATGGCTGTTGAAAGAAAACGTACTCTCACAGCAAGTTCAAAGACAACCACCTACCTACTAATCTTGTGATATGCAACATTTACTGTTAATCCTCCCCATAGCCTTTCCTTTGTAGTCGTCTTCTGTATGAAACTATATTTATTGGAAATTGTGCAGACCTTGATCCTCAACTGACTTACATGAAGCTGTCATGTACACCAAAATAAGCTTAAAAGATTTCAGTGCAACCCTCCTGTACCCCAAATAGATCATTCTTACGCTCTAAGAATTAATTACTCTGGTCTGTTAGCTTTAAGAAAGTAATTCTGAGTAGCCAAGATCCTGATAACGGTTTACTTCTAATGCTTCACAATGAAACTATATAGAAGTCCTATCAGAATAGAAGATTTTGTCATTAGCAGCAAGTACTTGTGGATTTCTGTCGTGCTGACTGGGATCTGCAATTTGTGCTCCCCAAACAGGTCTGCTGGGAGCCCTTTAGCAACCTCGAGCTCTCGGGTGTCACATAGGACAGCAGCAGTTCAGCAGTGTGGCGGACCATGGAATATCAAGCATTTCCTGGCCACAGGGTAAGGCGTGGAGCCGAACATGGCACTTTCTATTTGAAATGCTGATTTGCATTTCTTTTAGATCCATCAAAGCAGTACGGAAACATGTATGAAAAAAAAAAAAAAGGAGGGGCTTTATTTATTTTTGTTTTGCTCATTGTGAGTGTAGAATTCATGGTTCTGAAAGATGTCAAAGGTACACCATGACTCTGCCTTATATCTTCAACGCTGAACTTAGGCAGTGTGGCACACACAATGTTGTTTCAGGTTAAAACAGGAGAAGTCATTTTTAGCGATGAAAATAGGTCACATCATGGAAATCCTTTTGGGATTGAGACATTGAGACAGCTAAGAAGGCGGCAAAGTCTGACAATAGATCGGAATAGTAGGTTCATACTTGATTAGCAGACATTAAAGTACCAATCCATTTCATAAAGATTACTCATAGTTTTGGAACCAATTCAATAGAATTTAATATAGAACGATAGCTTTTCTGCAGATGCTTTGATCTACCTGATAGCGTTTTTTAGTGATTCAGTCAAGCATTTTGAAACATTGGGAAAATACAGTTAGGTCACCTAATGACAGTAATTTTGCTTTTAGTATAAAACCATATTGTGAAAATGAATAAGAAGGCATATCTGAAAGACAATTTAATGTGATGTGGGATCTGGGACTCTGGAAATATGTTAAGTTGACATTAAAATTGCGTGATGTCATTACGGGCCAGAGCTAGAGAACCTAAATAGCCTGACCTGCAAGAAAAATGTTAAGAGTGCATCTTCCTGAAGCTTTGTCTAGCTTCCTGTGTTAATCAATAGGATCTTTGCATCATCCTAGAACAAAACTGCAAATTTATAGACACATTTTGAGTAATCCTAACTTGAGCTATTTTGGGGATGAATGTAAAATGCTGTTAGTTTGTTTAGGTTGTGAATGGTTCCAGGGGAATGTAAGAAGAAAATTGTCCTAATACCCATATATCCTTTTTTTTCCCTTTTATTACTAGGATATATACTTTAATATACTATTACTATATTAAAAATATTACTAGAATATTTTTTTTAATTGCCAGTAGTAGTTTAAAACTAACTTTTTCTCAAAATTAAAGTTTCAAAGTTTCCCCACACACACTCTTTCCCCCCTCTTTTCTCCTTTCTAACACAGAATTCCCTCCATTGTACAGAATGAGTCCACCGTTGGTCTTGGTACTGCAGTGGGTGCCAGGGGGAGGTGGCCTTCTCTAAATTCCGCAGAGGGGTGGACCAAAGGGCTGTCACTGGGGAGCGGGAATGGCCAAGTCTGTATTTGCCACTGCGGCTACTGCTCCCAGCTCTCATCAGTCAGTTCTTGAACCATTATGACTTACAGAGCATAATTTTAAAGGAATCTGAAATAGGGATGTGATCAACATATGGAAAACCTAAGAGCTTCAAATGTCTTGGCATTGGTTATAAGCACATTTAGAGTTTAAAAAAATTCAGAAGCTCCACAGGTCTAAAATATTGCACTGCAATAATAAGCATTCTAAAACCAGTAATGAATGTGTCTCTTTTTGCTCTAACAGTCTGTCCTAAAATAGGTGTAAGTGTTCCAGCATGCAGAAGGTGAAGGATGGCATATAAACAATTGCTTGTTTACTTTTCCCACACTCAGGAACTAGAGTAAATGCAGCCCAGAGAATCCACAGAAACACTTTTCAATCGGAGCAGCAGGAGTTGGGAAACAAAGCTGTGGAGTATCATCCCGTTCACTTAAAATCAATGCGGTTTTCCCTCAAAATGGGTCAATACTATAATCAAATAGCAAGGTACTTAAGAAATCACAGCAAATGGAAAAACTGCTTTCAGAATCTGCTGAATAAGAGGTGGGGTTGGTAGCCCCCGGGCTGTGGCTCCTTTATCCTTGTGTCTGCCCTCAGGAGCAGGCAAATGTTATTTTATTTGAAGGGCAGAGGATAAAGAGGATTGTCTGGTGGCACAAAAGGAACCAGTGTTGGAGCCAGGAGATCTCTGCAGTGCCTTGTTCTATGGAAAGGTCACTAGACCATGTGTCTCTGTGTTTCTGTTTAAGCTTTGTCAGTTCTGCTTTTAGTACCTTTACGGACAGGTTTAACTGTGTCACTTTCTACTATTTGTTGCTATTCTCTTTTGAAATAGAGGAGTATTTCAGAAGAAAGCCTCCTACTGGTTTCGTTCATCAACATAAAGGCACTATATAATATTACTCCATTAGGCTTTTTGGGCAATGTAGGATCAGAGCTTGTTGACATAATCTTTGACCTTTCTTAGTGCCTGGGTTTGGTTCTTCTTTCGGTGGTCAGGAGCTTCAAGATCATTTAGCCCATGTCTTGGGGAAGACCCCAGTTCTAGATCCCCTGCAGCTGCTTCGTCAGCCTGTCCTATCAGGTTCACCATCTCAGTGATACTGTGTTTATACAATGCACATGCCCTGCATGCACCTACAAGCCTGCTTTATCTCTACTCAGACTGCTGTGAAAGTAGATTTTGCTGTTCCTCAGCTGCTGGAAGGACTTCCCTGACACCTAGAGAGATGTGATAACTACTCTACCTTGTTCTGTCCCAGCATTGTGGGATAGCCAGGCCCAGGAATCTGCACTCTCAGTGCATCACTTTGACGTGCTGGTTCCCAGTTCCTTTACACCTCATTTTTCCTTTGTAGTACCTCTGTTACCTGTGTGTGTTATTACACTGCCTAATCCAGTATTGATTTTTTTCACTGTTTGTTAATGCAGATTGGAGTCACTAGGTAATTCCAACTCCTTTAGTTGTGTTCCATGGCTGTAGCATGTGCTGCTTTATAACCCTACCTTTGTTTCTCTGAGTCCCTTGTTTAAGAGCAGGATTAGACAAAACATCCGTGTTTTCTCAATTTATTCAGGATGCAGAAACTTCTTACCATGTCATGCCCTAGACGCTGTGTGTAAATAGGAGTTGCACTGCAGATTTTGCTTCCTTTGTTTCAGTACAGAAAGCAAATCTCTCAGAATAAACAGATTTACGACATATGTTATTTTCGCTTATATTTTTGTTTCTTTTCTGTTTTCCCAAGTAAGTGGAAACCTTAGCCTCAGGAAGAAGCAAGGTGAAAGTGTTCTGCAGTGAAGAAGTTTTATATGGCTCCAGGACAGAGATGCAGTGTATTTGCTTGACTCTGACTTGAAAACAGTACCTGGAGATGGCTGTTTGTTTACATGAAGTGTTTGGGTGTGAGGGGCAAAGCAGGCAGATTTACATTTACATTTCTTTACTGCTTTTTTCTCTAGCTCCCACACATGAGCAATAGCCCTGCGGGGAAGGGTGGGGGCGAGATGTGTACGCTGCTCCTTATTTCACCATAAACTTTGCTCTGCGTACTAGGAGTTCTCAGGGGAAGGCAAGCCCTTCTTTACCATCGCTGGGGGTATAAATCACTCCTCTGCATAATCAATATCGCGGTTAAGGTGCTTGGGGAGAGAGGCAAAATGATACACTTGGGCTGTGTGGTTCCAGAGTGAAGTAGGTTCAAGAGGACACATTCAAATGTTCAGGAAACCTGTGTGAGAGGGAGGCCAAGCTGACACCCTGGAGTCTCCTAGCCCCAAGGCAAAGACATTTGGTATCGTGTTGCTCAAGCTCTCACAGACCAGGCACCAACTGCCAGAGACAGTTCCTGACCTGTGAAGCTTTCACAGGAGGTGTGCGAGGCAGACGTGGGGAGGTAGGTGCAGCACCTCTCCATTTTATACGTGAGGCTTTTGAGCAACAGACTTGCCAACGGTTATGTGGGGAATCTGTGCAGAGCCAGGAATTTATTACCCCTTGCCCAAATCTCAGGCTGGTGCCAGATGCAGACAGGTAGTTTGCTGAATGCTCCAGCCTCACTCCTGGAAAGTACTCTTGCATTCCCCGTGAAACCAGTGAGTTCCCCAGTGTAGAATACATTTATGTTTAAACTGCACGGCCAGGGATTACATGTTTTGACAAACTTGTGCTGGAGTGTTGAGTGCCTTGTGGATTCTTAGCCCCCGAAACATCATCATGCCTAACTGCTCCTTAAACCTGCTGCCCAGCAGAATCCCTCAGCCCTCCTGTGATCTTGCCTGAGAGAGTGCAAGATGCCTTTCTCAGTCTAGCCTTGGCCTTTTGTTTTTGTTTAAATCGCTAAAAAAATTAAGGTAGAGTTTACAGGGGGAAAACAATTTAGGGTGAATTGCACTCACAAAATAGACAAACTGCATTTGAAATGTAGGATTTTAAACCCAAATGTCTTTATCTCATTTTATCAGAGCTAATTGGTTCAGTCTATGTGCAGCATAGGTTAAATTTTAAATGTTGCACTGATAACTCTAAGCTGACATTCAGTATCTACACAAGACAACTGATGGTGCGGTATCATAGTTGGCTTCAAGGACAGGTTTTACCTTGGGCAGAGTGGAGTCCATTTGTTGTCCCAAAAGTACACTCTCACCAGAGCTTTACAACTCCTGATAAAACTTTTCTCAGTCTTATGTATGCATGAAGTGCAGGTGGTGGACGCTGAGCTTGGTACCACAACGCAGTGGAGCAGGAAGTAATCCCGTAGCAGGGATTCCCGTGGTATCCCCAAGGTCACAGCGATGAGCAGGCAGCAACTTGAGTAAAAAACAAGACACAAGAGAATGTTAGAAGGTCCTGCCACCCCGGCTCTCCTGGGATGTTGTTTGTAAGGTGAGGCGGGATAACTGCATGCTTCAACCCTCCTTACAGTGAAGTTGAATAAAGCACACTTTGTTGAGATTCCCAACAGATAAATGGACTAGAGTCGCCACTGGTTGGCTTAGCCCAGTAGAAGAGCATGCAGCTGCCCAAAAGGGCTTTCTATCTTTCTTACCCCAGGTCATGCATTTCTGCCCTCTTGTGTCACAGCAGCAGCCTTGCTCTTTCATCTTCCTGAAAACTGGTTTGGTTTGGTTTTTTTTTAATAGGGGTAGTTTCCAGCCAGATAAGTAGACTGGTTTGACCCCCTAAAACTCCATTCCCAAACTGTGGGAGTGCTGGAGCCAACAAAAGGCAGGGGACGGTAGTTGTAGGGCAGGCCCACCTCTTTTGGCAGCAGCTTGGTTTTAGCTTTGAGTTAAAGTGATTGTGAAAGTGCATGCAAAGCAGTCTTTTCTGTTTGGGGTGAATGAAAGCCTTCCAGGTGCAAGCATGGGGAATTAATTACAGCATTTGCACAGCCCAGGTCTCTTGGAGTCTCACACATGGCTGGCTCACATGATGTCTCTAGGCATTAGAGAGACGTGGCATCACCAACAGTCTGGCAGCATCTGTTTCTTGAACCTTTCAGATTCCTCCAGTGGCTGGACTGGTGGAGAATTTCTGCAAGTGAAGAGGATCCACAGCATCACCCAGTGAAGCTTCTGAATTCATAGACGTGTATGGATAAGTGCAGCTATCTGATCAAGAAGGTATTTTGTAAGTCACGGGTGAAATGACCATCTTTTCTTCAAAAGATGTATGTGTAGAAGGTGTTGTGCCTGTTTTTTATAGAAGTATTGTGAAGAACATTTATCATTCAAGTTTTCCTTTGCACTGCATCTCCATTCTTTGGTTTGGAAGTGACTTCACAGTTGGCTAGTCCTCAAATTCTATTAGAATTCTGGGATTAAATTTGATGCTTTTGCCCTCCAAACCCAGCTTTGCAAGATAAGGGGTGAGGAGGGGGGATTTCCCCTTGATCTGTCCTGTTCTCTTTGGGGTTGAGCTTCCATCAGGGCAGGGAGGGGGAAGGGAGACCAAGGATATCTGAAAATCTTCAGTGTAAACAAGGCCAATTATAGACACACCAATTACCTTAGTGTAAACAACCAATCACACTATAATGGGGAGAACCTTTTGAGCCTGAGGAGGGTGCTTTGAAGTGCCTCTGCTCAGAGATTGCCTATTAATGCAGAGAATTGCACCAGCAGCAGCTGTTGGCTGCTGTGAGTTTGGTGGCAATGACAATGGAGCTGGGCAGATTGGGAGTTGGATGCCTTGATATGACGATGCAGTAGTTAAAATTCCATTAGCAATGAGGCAGTAGCCACTGGCAACCTGGCTGTAGGCTTGCCTGTATCAGCCAACATCTGTCATTTATGGCAGTGTGAAGGAATTGGAATTTTTTGTTACAGACGTGTGTAGTCATTGCTTTTGTGTCCAGGAAACTGCTTGACCTGCACTTTACTAACCAGTCACTTTCCCAGTAAGTCTGCAACTTCCTCTGGCTTTAGGTCTTTTTAAGCCCCAAGTGTGATTTTCTCCTCCGAAGCACTGTACCGCTCTTTCAGAAGGCCCAATCCTCTGGTGGATGGAGTCCACTGAGAATCTTTCTAATTTTGTGAGCTGCTGATCAGGCCCCATAGGGTTGAATTCAGTCTCTTTGCAAGTGAATGCTGCTACCTGCATAGTGCCGAGGGCTGCAGAAGGTTCCTCAGCCCTGGTCTCTGCTTCTAGAAGAGGAATCAAACACAATGATTTCTGCGCAGGCTCTTCTCCCCGTGCCACATGCCTGCTCCCCTCCTAAAGTTCCCGTAACATTCTCTGCATACAGCACCTGTTTGGCCTGGGATCGACGTGCTGGTTTTGCCCTCCTACGTTCAGCAGATCTGTGTCATCTACCTCTGGGCATGACACGTCAGTGAAATAAGGGCAGATGTTTCTCCTCTATGCGCAGAAGTGAATTCTAGTTTTGTAGCAGTACCTACATGATTTCTCACATTTTCTGTGAAAGAATACAAGTAAGTCATACCCAGGTTAATATAAATGTGTCTAACTCCCAGCTGGGAGAGGATTATGTCAATTTAGGCTAATAGCTGCCAACTAATAGACACGCAGATACTCTTAAATTGGTTTAATTTATGTCTGCTGGCCCTGACAATTGGAAGAAAAGATAAATATATAAAAAGCATTCAAAGCTTGGGGTGTTATGATGCTAATTGAAAAGTCACCAAAGGAAGCCTGCTCGGTGTGTGGGAATCTTAGTGCATGAGATTAGTGGCTAATTAGTGGCTGGGAGCTGGAGTGCTGTCCTCCCAGCTGTCTGGCCCTGAGAACAGGCAGCTTGGCCCATGCAATCAATTCATGCCCCTGACACCAGCAATGAAGCACCTGTTGTGGACCACAGACAGTGTGATGATGGGAGGACACATAGTGTTGGCGCTGTAGCAGGCTCTTCTAAGGCGCACAGAAGCGGCGTTAGAGATACTGCTGTCTTGGTGGCTTGCTGTGCCCTGAGCCACAGCAAAGATACAGGCATTTGAGAACTGAGCTCTTTTTTCTTTTTTAACGAACGCTCAAGTCTTGTTATCTTACTTTCTGCCTCCTCCATGCCGTGTTTGCAGCAGATGACAGAATGCACTCCGGAGGCCCTGAGCTTCAAACTCTGCTTTAAACTCTGAAGTGAATGAGTACAGGTGGTGGCACCCCCTTCCTTGCATCGTGTTTTAGAATCATGACATTTAAAAAATAGAGGTTTCATCTGTCAGTGTCCCGGTATTTCCCTCTCAAGCATTTCCCTGATGTACAAATGAAGTATAAGAATCAGAGACTTAAATAATACACTTCTGTCATATGAACCTAAGAGGCTGGCCTTTAGAAAAAGAGAGACATGCAGAATTGTAGGAATTGATGTCACTGATGCATCACTGACACCACTGAACTAATCAGGGCTTTGTTTGATTTGGCACACGTCTATTTTTCTCAATTCTTTTGCATTCATTTATGAGAATTCCTTATTTATTTTTTCATTTAAGAGAATCCCTTATTTATTTCTTCATTTAAGAAGGTTATTTTGTAACTCTGAAGAGTTACATGTTTTCTTCTTTTCCCCACATTTGCTTTTCCAAATCTGAGACAAGTGTAAACAGAGCTTTAAACTATTGCGCACCCTGTTGATTAAACTAACTGGTATTGAACCTCACTCAGGCATCCAGTAGCAACACCATGGTGGTTCACTTCTGAACATTACAGAAGCTAGAAAACTTTCTTTCCATGTCACCAGGTCTGAGTTACACAGCTTTGCTCAAGCTGGAGTCAGAAGTGGGGTAACGCAAGAAGCCGGTGGTCACAGGCAGTGGTCCGGCACTGTGTGAGCTGGTGGTTTTAGCATCAGCTTTTCTGGCAATCAGTGCATGGGCACTTCTAGTCCAGTTTCCTTACCCCCCCAGTCAATCAACCCTCTCCTCCAGCTGTTGAGATAAAGCTAAATCATCCACGATCTCCCCAGTACATCCTTCATATAGTAGCCACGTTGTTGTAAAAGTGATGCTATGGGAAGAGGTAACGTTTACCAGCAGAGCTAGTATCTTGTTTGATCACATTTATAGTTGGGAAAAGTTAATAGACTTTCAGACACAGAAGTTCTTCTACAGGTCTGAAAGAGAAAACTCAAACTTTGAGCTCTTCTGGCCCATTCTCAGGAATCCTGTGGAGAAAACAGACATGACAGCCCCAGACAGTCAGCTCTGCCATGGATCAAGCCAGCTTGCAGGGCAGCCTTGAGAGCCCAGGTGCTCCAGGAATCTTAATAGCCTATGTGGAGCAACAAATTCCTGAAACCTTGCTCTTCGTTCAGTAAATGTTTGTCAAAACAGGAATGAAAGATACAGGAAAAATCAGCATTTTCTGGCCAAATTATT
>KZ506271.1:258349-277672 GCA_002844005.1 Limosa lapponica baueri | reverse complement strand
CCTGCCTCTAGGATTGTCCTAATGAAGCTGTGTCCAAAGCACCAGTGTTCCCAATGCCCCAAACCACCTGCCTTGCACCTTCCCAGCCACCTCCAAATTTGGGGTGCTTCAGGGACAATGCAGCCGGTCTTGCCACCTGCCTCCTCCAGGGACTGGGGTTTTGTCCTGCTCCCCCTGCATTTCCTCAGTGCTGTCTCCAGGACACTGCTTTTAACATAAAAGCGCATGCCCCCCAGCACTCATCCCCCTTCCAGCCCGCTGGCGTCCGGCTCCCAGTGCTTCTCCCAGGGCTGTTACGGAGCAGGAAGATGTGTGCGGCTGTAAAAGGGAGCAGAGCTGCTGCTCGACCCTTCTTTAATTAAGAGCTCGCCCCGTATAAACCAACTTTCCCAGCCGAGTTGGACTCATTACTTGATTATTAAGCAGGGCAGGAAGTTTTGGGTTTGCTCTTGTGTGTGCTTTTTTCTTCCTTTTCCCAACAGGAAGCGGGGGAGGGGCACTAATTACTTTCAGCTTTCCATCCATAAAATCCTGGAGCCGCAAAAGCAGCTAAATAGTTAAAAAAAGACCAGTTTTGAGAACGGACCACCTGCAGGAACTGGAAAGGAGGGTGAAGGAGTGGGTAAGCAGAGAGGAGAAGCCCGCTGAGCCCTGTGCAGGTTGGGTTGGCTTTGTGGCTCTGATATGTGAGAGCCCTTGGTTACTGCTCAGCTTCAAGGCCCTTCAGCGTGCATCCAGCTCCACCACACAGTTTGTGCCTTACCCCCAGCCACACGTGCCACGGCTGTCACCCATCCGGATGGGGAGCCTTTCCCACATGGTTGGGGCTGTTGCTTCTCCCCTGCACCGGCACCCACCAGGGAACCCTGCCAGCTCCCTCTCAATGGGCTTCGACTAACATTGGTTAGGCAGGCGATGAGAGTTGTGAGAAAACCTCCTCCTTAGCAATCTTTCCTGCTCTCAGTTGTGTTCCCGGCTTTGTCCAGAGGCTGGCTGGGACGCAAGGCTTTTAGAGAGAAGGTATAAAATGGGTGGAGGACAGCCTAGGCTCCGACTGACAAATCCTGCTGGCATTCAAACACAAATGCAGCCTTAAAACACTGGAAAAAAGAAATGCTGCCTGTTCTGAATCACAAAAGCGCAGCCCATTGGCACTCAGGCTGCTGCTGCATCTGCTCCCTTCCCTGGGCTGCCCAAGCACCCCGCACCCCAGGGACCCACGGCCACTCAGATGCTGTCCTGCAGCTTGGGGTCGTGCCTCTGACCCCCCCAGCTTATGCCCAGGTCCGGACCGGTTGCTGCCCTGTCACAGGGTGATGGACATGGCCCAGATCCCTCCTCTTCCGACTGGCTGCTCATTTTCCTACTGCAAAAATATTTCTTATTGCTACACTGGGGGCTGTTGGGGTGAGCAGAGGGTTGGGGCCCGTGACAAGGACACCCTTGTGTCCAGCTCAAACCTGCTGCAGATGTGGACAATCCTCTCTGTCCTTTCTCTGCCCCCATACACCTTTGGGGCTCTGTGATGGAGAATTGGTCCCAGGAGCTGGGCCTGAGGATGAGTTGCAATTGCCTTTTCGTTTCATTTTTGGAAGGAAACCCCCCAGAACAGCCTCCCTGGCAGCAGTACCGCAGTCCCCTGCCCCCAGTCTCCTGCATTTGCCCACGCAGCAAGTGCTGCTCAGTGAAGCCAGAGGGTTCATGGCAAAACCTCAGCAGTTTTTTTTCCCTGTTTTTTCTCCATTTTAATGCCACAGGAACTAAACACACCATAAAGCCGCTGCCCACGGCCCGGCTGTTTCATCCAGGTAGCGCAGGCAGCAGTTTCGGTGGTGGGGGCGGCGGGGAAGGGGCAGCCAGCGATTAACGGGAGGAACCATTTGGTGACCACCTTGTGTGACCATCTGTAACAGATTACGGTGTCAGCGCTCGTAAAAGCCGGGATTCAATCAAGCGCCCGGCAGGTAGCGGGGGGCCCCGCTGGCAGGGGCCGTGGTGCCGGGGTGCGGGCTGTGCCGGCTCCGGGCTGCCGCACTCCCCGGGCGGCGGCACGGCCACGGCGTCGAGCGTTTGAACTCCGCCGTTTAATTTCCACGGACCTCCACAGGACCTTTAAGCAAGCACGTACGTCCCCTCGGCTCCTGGAGCCCTTTCAAAGGCGCCGGGTAAACCACAAAGTGCCTTTTCTTCCCAGAGAGGACTAGTTTTTTCCCCCCTCCCTGACCTGATGCAGAATTAAGGGTGTTTGGAAACCCACCCTGCCACAGAATCCACCCCCAGGCCAGAGAGCTGGGGCAGACCCACACAGAGATGCTGTGTTAAAAAGGGCTTTCAGGCTTCGATGATGCTGTTTGAAATTGTCCTCTCTCTGCAGGCATCTGGAGCATCCCAGAGGGGACAAGAAGGGAAGGGGGTGGATTACAGCCACCTTTGCAAAGGCTAAGCTTCGCCTACTTGGTGATTTGTGGGCTGCAGATCCCAAACCTGCCTTTTCCACCCTTTTATGTCCCCATCTCTTGGGGGTGGGGATGAGGCATGCCTGACCCTGGTGCAGTGAGGGCGAAGATCAACTCTGGGGCTACTCTGCACCCAAAGTCCTTGGCAAACCCCTGATGGGCCATCTGGGCATTGGGAAGAGGAAAGAGGGAAAAAGAAGAAGGGCTGAAAAGCATTTTAAGACAAGGAACATGCTGAGCCCGTCTCATGCTCAGCTGAGCTGGGGCCTCCCTGCAGAGCTCACATCACGGAGGGAAGCCAGCAGTGGGTGGGGGACAGCCTTGCCACTGCCCCCCGAAACACTTTCCCACACCTTCAGAGCAGTAGGAAGGAAAAAAACTTTCCACTTTCTTCTCCTGTCGCTGCAAAACTGTTTGATAAAAATGTTCTCTTCGTGATGTCCCGGATCCCCTGCAGCCTCTGGAGCAGAGTTTCCAGCATCTGAGTGTGCAGCCCCGGGAGAAGGCAGCCAAAGCCCAGACCCTACAAAGTGTAGCAGCCTAATTCTTTTTTTGGCTCTTACCTTACCTAGAAAAAGCTGAATAAACAAACAGAAACCAGGCAGGATCCAGGGAAAGGCCCGTTATTAAAGTCGGCTGGACGGCTGTTTCTGATTTGGGGAAGGGAATGACCGGAGCTTCACTGCAGAAGCCGGGATGGCTGGTGGGGTGATCAGCAGAGGCAACACAGGTTTCCCACTTGAGATACCTGGGACTGCAGGAGGCCTTGGAAGATGTGTGCATTTATCCTGGGCTGGACTAGAAGCAGGTGCCGGTGCAGGGCTCAGCGAGCCCCTGTCAACAGGCAGTCCTGGTGAAAGCCTCCGTCCATTAACAGCTCGCCATAAGGACCGGGGTTCACAAACAAGCTGCAGGTGTAGCTATTGTTTTTCTGCCTCCGGGCTATTGACACAAGCAATAATCTCAAATTAATCTTTAATCGGATGATGAACTGATAGCGTGGGGCTGGGAAGGTGCGAGTCTTCCCATGGAGACAAAGAGCGCGGCAAATGTGGAGAGAGCGAGCCAGGGAGACCTGGGGAAGGGGAGCAAGGCCAAAGGATTAAAATAAAGATGATTTCTCCCTGTGGATGCAGGCAGTCTGGGTTGCAGCATCACTGTGGTCTTACCATCAGCTGTGCTCACCTTTCCAAGAGCATCACCTCTCCCCGGCCACGCTGCCTGTGAGTCCCTCCCTGCCTGTCCCCATGCCGGCGGGATGAGGGGTGATGCCCACCCCGGGGCTGCATCGAGCCCCAGCAAAGCATCAGCCACCTGCCAAAACAGGGCGAGCTCACACTTCGCCGGCTCAAATCCCAGGCTGTAAATCCTCCCAGCAGAGGCCGGCTTTCTCCTGGGCAAAGCAAGCACAAATTCCTTGCCCCGGGCGCCTGGGGCAGCTTTGTTCACCCCACCTACTTGAGAAACACCTTCCTGGGGCTGTCTCACCCTCCAGCTCTTTATGTCCCCTGCACAAATGTCGTGGCAGTGGCCGTGGCTGGTGGGAGGACGGGCAGTGCCCAGCTGAGCTCACTGGGGTTTGGGAGACTGCAGAGGGACGGACAGGCGCAATACTGGTGTAGGTTAAATGGTTGTTTCTCCCTTTTCACTCTCAGCCAGTCCCCACAACAGGGAAAGCTTTGGGGGTTGTCGCACCAGTGGGCACGATCTTGTGTGGGGTGGGAGTGGGTCTCCGTCCACCGGCTGGTGCAGGCAGATGGGTAACGCTGAGCAAACAGCCCGGGGCGGCCACGGAGCCCCTCTGCAGGGACACCCTCGCCAGAGCCCCCAGCACTTCACAACCCGCTCCGTTAACGGCAGTGGGGTAAAAATGAAAGCCATAAAGCTGTTATATTAAATGTCTTCACCTGAGGATGAACACTTTGGCACAAGGGACACAAGCGCAGGCACAGCGGTGACCCATGTCCTCCCCACAACAAGAAGCGCAGGAGTTACCAGCCTGCGCCGACAGCTTTACAATAGCAATGCTGTGCTGTAACTTATTGGAGATCTGCCTAGAAAATCATCAGAAAGTATTTTAAATCCAGCATAACATACATATTTATGGATCACCTTCTGTTTTACTGGGCTCCCTGAAAGCAATGCGAGGCCTGTTTTACTTTTCTCAATAAAAAGGCTCACATTTCACATGCGAGGAGATTGGCGTCTCCCGAGCTAATTAATCCGGGTTCCCCTCCACCTCCGCATTTTCCACGCAGGGTTATGCTGGCGACACTTTGTCTGTGGCCGCTCCGGGGAGGACGGTGCTGCACATTAAGCCTCCTTTGCTGGCGATGCGCTGGAGGCAGAGCGGGGCAAGGCGAGGAAGTGGCGGCGTGTCGCGGCACAGAGTCATGGCCCGTTATAAAGAGCTTCAAGGGCCTGCATTATGTCATTACTCAATTAGCCTGTTGGTAATAGCACTTCATTAGAGAGACAGTTCCTATTCACTGGCCCTAATCCACTTTCTAAAGACAGGGCTGGAGCCATTGATCGCTTTTCCCGCTTTCCCGAAGAGGCAGAAAGTGGGTTTGGAGAATGGCCCTGCGGCGGGCAGGGGGGAGCAATCCTGCCACTGTCCCAAAAACCGAGACGGGGCAACAGCACCCAGCCCTGTCAGCTCGAGGATGTGTGGGGGTGCAGAGCACCTGCCCTTCTCACTGATCTCAGAAATCAGGCTGCTAACCAGGGAACAAAAGAGTTTTGGTGTCAAACCATAGGTGACCACAGCTGGGGACGTGACCTCTCCTCGCCTGGCCGGATGCGATGGGTGAGCTGATGCCAGGGATGCTCTTGGGGGACCGACTGTGGGGACAGGCACTGCCTGCCCAGCCTGCACCTTGCTTCAGTCCACAGTGGGGGCAGAAAGAAAAGCTTCTCTTTTTTATTTATTTTTTTGTTGTTTTTTTTTTTCCTCTTTTTTTGTTTCTCTATTTTCCCCCCCCTCCTCCGCTCTGTGACACGCAGTGCTCGATGGAAACTGAAGCGGGGTAGGAAGTGGCGCGAGAGCCGCGCGCAGGAAACCGATGTGTGTCAGGGAAGGATGTCAGTGCCGGCGGTGGGACCGAGAGGCCAACAGCCAGCGCGGGAGCTGCCCCCGCCCCGCCGGCGACTCGCCGATCAGAGGGGCAGGAAGCGAAACGGAGCCCTTCCTCTATAAATAAAGGTATCTGCTTCCATCTGAGGTGGTGATAAAGCAAACCCGGAGGTGCAGGGAGCTCCCAGCCAGCACAGAGGTGCTCAGCCAGGGTAGCACCGTGGGCCTGGCAAGTGTACCCCATGCCCTGCCCACCCCGCTGGCTTCAAAGCCAGTGGGCTCCTGCACCCTGCAGGGAGCTGGTCCCCCAAATCCTCCCAGCACAATGGCCAGAGCATCCTCAGCTGCAGCTCCATGCAAAGATGCTGCACAGCTGGTGCTTGGGGCCACAGTGAGACACCAGCCCACAGGCACCTTGCCTGCCCCACGTCCTCCTTCCCTGGGGTGTCCATCAGCCAGATGCCCCCTTCATGCCATGATGCCATGGGAGGAGCTAGGCTTAACGGTTTTCCCTCCCCCATAAAAAAATAACCATTGCTCAGACGTCAGAAAGATGCAGCCTAAACAGAGAAGTTATTTTAGGTCAAAAGCAGTGCCGAAGTAGGAAAGTTTACTGCCCTGGTTAAAGCAGCTGCTGTCTCTGATCAATATCTTCCAAATTTCCCCCCCCAAAACCTCACTTTACAGCAATAGCCTTCCATCGTCCCTTCCACTGGGTTGGAGGGCAGCAATGTGGGGCCCCTATTTGCTGGAACAATTAATAGTTATTAGTACTTGTGATTATTAATAGTTATTAGTAGTTACGATTCAGCCCAGGACCTGAAGGCCAGTTTTCAAATGCAGACACCATGATAGATGGCAACTGGTTTGCCTCAAATGGTCTTTAGAGCATCCCAGGAGCCAAAACAGCAGCTGGCACGTGCCCGAGGGCAGAGACTGCAGTCCTCACTGGCTGCAGGGGAGGAAGGGAAGGCTGGGGTGTCATACACCACCACCCATTGGAAAGTCCAAATCTTCCACGATTTAAGCAAACAACTTGTTTTCATTCAAACGCTTTTGCCATTTCATAATACTGGCTACTTCTCTCTCAAAGGAAATAGCTGTCCCATAAATAAAGTGAGGTGGGAGGGAGCCTGAGGAAGGCTGCGAGTGCAGGCGAGGCAGATGCAGAAAGCTTTTCCCAGCATGCTCCAGCTCACAGCTGGAGGATAACATCAGTAAGTGGAAGAGCAGAGAGGGTCCCCGGCGCGCACGCGTGCCAAGGAGCTGCTCACACATGGCCATGCCTGCACCATCCCCAACCCCTCCCCTTGTCACCCTCTGAGCATCCTTCCCAAGAGCATCCTGCCCAAGAGCATCCCCCCAGGTGGCAGGCCCAGTGTGGCCGGGGTGTGCTGAGAGCAGTCCCTGGGGTGAGCCCCTCACACCGAGCCCCGGACCTGGGCTCCTGGGCACCTGGAGCTGTTTCCCCACTGCAGCAGGAGCCTCAGGTTGGGGGGACCTGCAAAACCACCTTGTGGCACCAAACGAGGGTAGGTTAGCAGAGCAAGGAACAGATGGGCAGGTGCGGGTACCACATCCCATCTCCAACACCGACTCTTCATCCTCAATCATGGCACGTGATTTCCATGTGCACTCTTTTCCACCTATAGTGGGGAATATCATACCGTAGCTGCAGCCATAAAGAGGTCTCCGAGCCCAATGGTGGGGAGCAGACATGCCAGCAGACATGCCAAGACACGAGAAGGGGCACCAGGACCAGTGCCCTCCCAGGGGACCCTCACCAGCAGCCCCATGGGGACGCTGGGGACCCACTGGCCCTGCATACCTGCGGTTCGGGGCTCTGCCGGCTGCGGGTTTCTCTCTGCTGGCCTGGCCTCAGTGCTGAGCCATTAATAACCAGCTCTAGTTGTGACTCTCCAGCCCGCAGACCCTATTTTCTTTCAAAACCAGGCTGCGATGGGAATGAATTATCTCTCTTCATTTTCGTTTTCCCTCTGTCTCTGCTGCTGGCAAATTAACAGCTTCCCTTGATGCCAAACGGTCTGCAGTTTATCTCCCGAAGCACAAGTTTCACTCCCAATCTGCACTGGGGAAACTTAAAGTAATTGCAGAAAACGATTCTGAAAGCGATCCAGCAGCAAAGAAGTCAAATAAATAGGGACCATATGCACCACGCCAGTCAGAGGCGCCGCGCAAAGATGCTCTCGCTGGCAGAGCTCAGTCCCACCCCGAGCCGGTGGTGTGGCTTGCCTGCCCCACACACAGGGCTCTGCTCTGGGACAAAAATGTTCTTGTGGGGTGGTTTGCAGTGTTAGAAGCTGCCCAGGTTTGCAAACTGAGTTTTGTGTGCACACTTGTTGGGTGTGTTTTCGCCCAGGGTTTAGCTGGCTTTTGGTGGAGGATGGAGAAGAGACCTGGTTGCTAACCCTGGGAACTGTCGCTGGCGAGTATTTAAACCAGCCTCTCGGTGCCACACCACGGGGAGGATTGCCAGTGCACCATGAAGGACTCTTCCCAAGGGCCCCATTTGCTGTTGGGCTGCATGGGGTCTTGCTAACAAGGTCTCAGGCAGAGACTCAAGCTTCCTCAGCTGCACCAGGCTTGGCTGCTTTGCTTCCCATTACCCTTTTTCCCCTATTAAACGGGGTGCAGACACTGAGAGGTCTGTCAGCCCCCAGCCAGGCTTCTGGTGCTGGCCGTGGGGTGCACTGTCAAGCAGAATCCGGCCCCAGCCCTGCACCATGAAGATCTGCCATGGCCCTCGGTGGCTCTGTGAGGGAGGGCAGAGGTGGATGCAAAGCATCGCCTAAAGCAGATGATGCTGAGACCCTTGATCCCTGTGCAGCCCAGCCCTGCCTGGCCTTGCATGTGCATTTTGGGTCCCATCTCAGTCCCTGTTGGTGAGGCCAGTGCTGCCTGACTGTTCAGCACTGCTGGGGCAGCCAGTCCCATTCCTCTGCGGCTGGGAGAGGCAGCAGCTGAAGGGCTGATCCTGCAGCCACCTTCACCCGGTCCCTGCTTTACATCAAGAAGCCCCAGCACAGATCAAAGCACTCTGAGGTTTTCCTTGCACAGCCTGAAGTGCTCTCAGAGGGCGATGCACTGCTGTCAGCAGTCCCCAGCTGCAGGAACGGGGTTACCCCCACCCCATCACAGCCACCTCCTTATCACCGCTCCTCCGGCGGGCAGGCGCTTGGCTGGGTCTGTGGACCCTCAGCATCGCTCGGCACCGAGCTTCTGCACTGCTGCACCAGCTGCCCATGGTGGTGCCTGGGTGTGCAGTGCTCCCCTGCCCCTTGCTAAGGTGCTACTGGGTCTCCTCTTGCTCGGCATCACTCGCACTTGCCCATGGATGGAGGGGACAGCAGCGCTTGGCACGGTAGTGGTGAGTGCCAAAGTGTGGGAGCTCGGGAGGGTGACAGTGCACAGCCCCTCCTGGGAGGCATGAAGCACTTGGACGCCTGTTATCACCGAGTGTTGGGGAAAATACTGTTATTAGACAGAAAGAAGAAAAATAATAATGGCAATGCTTCCAGAAGTAATTTGGGAAGGCTCAATTTAGAAAGCCAAAATTGAGCTCCCTTGAAGAGGCTGTTTTCCAGAGGCTTCTCCAAAATGTCTGGAGGAGTTATCTGTCATTTGGCACCAGCAGCTTTTGCCATTTCTGTGAGCTGTGGCCGGGAGCTGCTAGTTACGATGCCTGCCTTGCCTGGCGCTGCCCATCACCAAGTGGCGAGGAGTCGGCTCACAAAACTCTCCGGCTTTGGATGGGTCAGGCTGTGCCAGCGACACCGGGCTAGCGTCACCCCAGGCTTGGGATGTTACCACGAGTGAGGTTTCTGAAAATAGTCCCTGGCACCCCTCCACGCTGCTGGGCCAGGCCAAGTGTCTCTGAGACTTGCTTCCAGCTTTCCCATGGCCCCAGCAGGAAGAGGAGCCTCTCTGCCTCCGCAATGCCTTAGCCCCCCTTCACCCTGCAGAGCCCTCTGTCCCCCCGGGCTGCCACTCAGCCCCGCAGCCATCCCGATGGCCGTGCTGAAGGCAGCCTGCCTATATAAAATTAGCACCCTCACAGGAGGCTGCAAGGGGAAACCTGCCCTGGGCGGCCACAATGGGAAGCAGATGCTCTGTGATTAAGCCCACATGCACAGGACAGCACCGTCCTCTGAGGGGGCTGTGGTGCCTGGGCCAGGGGACAGAGGGCACGGGATGGAGTGAAGGCTGCTTTGGGCAGGGACAGCTCGGGCTGGGAGCTGGCAGAGGGGCTGGATGCAGCCTGGCTGCTGCTGGCCAGGGCTGGCAGGATGGAGCCACAGGGTCTGCCTCTGTCCCACCTGCATGTCCATGAGTGATGCTCAGGGTGGAAATGGTCTTAGACTAAGTGCAGCACCCATGATGGCAATGCCCGGTGCTTGTGGGAGCCAAACTGGACTTTTCGCTGCATCACACTGAGAGGATTGTGTGAGACGAGGGCCAGGGAGCTGCAACCCAATGGCTTGTGCTGGTGGGTATGAAGCAGTGGAGGCCAAGAGGGCAAGGAGAGCCCATCCTCCTGGAGAAGTGTCCCCAGCAGGAATTTGCAGACCACTTGGAGGAACAAGCATCCGGCTCCAGCCAGCAGCCCAGCTCCCCAAACCTTCCCCCTCCATGCAGCCCCGGTCACCGAAATGCCGTATCTCTTCCCTGCAGGAAGGGATGCAGCAGAGTTTCAAAGTCCAGGGGCTGGTGACCCCGGACGGGCCTCTCCTGCTCGGCCGTGTTGGGAGGTGCAGAGGGAAGACACGGGTTTGCCAACTGCAGTCACCTCTCCTGCTGTCCGGGGAGTTAAAAGCCCTGCACCAAACAAGCGGTGTAACCTGAGAGTGATTTTCTTGATAAGATCTGGGCAAAGAAAGGGGGGGATTTTGCAAGGTCAGGTCACAGGGGGCTCACTGACCGCTCCGAACAACAGTCTGGGACCCCAGCACCAGCAGGCTAGGGAGGATGCTCTTCGGCATTGCCGGCTTCATTTCTTCTCATTTTCTTCCCTTTCATGGTTTTGTCTCTGAAGGGGGGAAGTCCCCACTTATCTCCTGCCCTCCCCAGCCTCCCCGGTGTGGTTTCTCCAGCCTCGCAATAAGGGATGGCCATTTCTGTTTCTTCTCAAGACATTTTTCCACCCACCCTCTCTGGCCCTGGTGGGAATTGTCAGCTTCGAGATAACGAGAAGGATGAATTGTTCATACAGGATGTTGCATGAAGCCCAAGTGCTATTTGCAGGCAATTTTAATAAGTAATAATAAGGAGAGAGAACTCCAAAGGAAGTAACCTGGTACAGCAGACAAGGCAGATTTATCAAGGCAGGGAGGAAATACTCCCCAGAAATGAATCTGGCATGAGTTCCTGCACACCAGTCCCACGATCCTGTCTGCCACCACAGGCAACTCTTATCTGAAACAGTCCAGTGTTTAAAATAGACTGAAAAATAAATAGTCTTCCAGCGCGACTGATCCTCCAGAGCCTGCAGTTCATCCCAGCAGCATTTACAGTTTTCTCTGGAGTGTTTCCGACATGTACTTCAAGGCCTTCCAACTCTTTTCTCCTCCCCTGCTTGTGACATTAATGAACCTTAAGGGATTCTTAAAGCACATTTTATGTGGATGTATTTTTAAGCAGGAGAAGGAGAGAGCGGTTCCCAGCCCTCCGTGCCTGGGGTGGATGGAGACTCACTTTGCGAGGTGCACTCCAAACAGGAATCCATCAAACGCCAGGACTAAGTGTTGCTGCAGCAGCTCCGCGAGCCGTGAAGTTGTTTAATGTTCATTGTTCACAGCTGTGTCACCCTAATAGAGTATTTTATTGTTTTTCCAGTTGTACTTAAAACCATCATTCATTATCCTGCCCAGCCAGCGAGTGCCTCACCTTTAATTGATGACACGAGACGAAAGACCTGGTCAAAGTTTCCAGTGTCTCCACCACAACTGGGGCTGGCTCCCTGCTATCCCAGACCATGCCAGCATGGTTCAGCTCCAGCAGGTGACACCCCTCCAGGCCGAGGGAGACACGGCCACCGGGAGCCCTGGTCACCCATGGTGTAACTCCCGGGGGAGCGGGTCTGCATGGAGCAGTGGTTGTACCTGGGATGGGATGCCTGCTCAGTGCGGATGAACCAGGAACCCTGAGGAGACAGCAGACCCCCCAAGGTGATGGGGGTGCTACAAGCCACCCCCTAGGCTGTGACAAGGACAAGCCTGTGTGGCAGCAAAGGCCATGGGGCCATCCCTGTCTGCCTGCAGAGCAGGACGCCCATGGCCATTACCTTGCCCTGATTGAATCAGCCCTGACCGGGGGCATCTTATCTCCTGTGAGGGGCTGGGGGAGGTGGAGGTGAGGTCCGAGCAGCCCCGGTGCTGTGTATCCTACTGCATCTAGCTCCGGCATCAGTGTCCACTCCCACAGGTACACCTTGCAGGGTCTAGCAGCCCCCAAAAGCACCTTTTTGGCCAGCAGAGCCATTCCCCCACGTTGTCCCCCCATGCCAGGCTGGCCCGTCCCCCGTCCTGCCCCGAGCCACCCCAACGCCCACCCTCTCGCAGGCCAGTCCGTGATGTAGGCCTGTGACAACTAATTACAGTAACTTCTTTTGCTGGGAAACAACCCTTTCCACAGGCAGGGAAGTCTCTCTGCGCTGTGTAAGTCCTGACAGACTCTCTACAGTAGTTAAAAGGGACAGCATTAAAGAAAAAGAACTTAAACAACCCCAAAGTGAAGGGCCTGTAATTTATTTACTCCTCTCAATGAATGCTGGTTGCAAATCACTCTGTATAAAAATAACTCCTTTCTCCAACTTTTGATCTCTGATATTCCTGTATTTCCCTCGGGAAAATGTAAATCTATGAACTTATTACTAATGTTTCCTGTCCCTGACAGTGGAGCCAGTTGATATTTTACTTGAGAAGCTGGAGAGAAAAAAAAAAAAGCAGCATAAACTTAATGACTGCGGACTGTTTCCAATCTTAGTTTCACTTTTCAGATGGAGAGTTTCCATCTTACAACAGGGAGAGGGAGATTTTTAAATAAAACATGATTTAACTTTAGCCAAACTTCCTCCTAGTGTTTATGCTTTTGGCTCGGGGCTTGATCCATTTAAAGCTGGTTCCTTTTGAAGCAGCCCCGGCTCATCACTGCGCACCGACACGACAGCTTGGAAATTGTCTGTTCCACTCCTGAATCCGAATTCCCCGGCCTCTGCCTGCTCCGTTGCCCTCCTGCCTTGCCCTGCCTCCGGGAATGGCTCCTGGCTCCTGCTCACCTGTGCCAGCAGCGGGCAGAGGTGGCTGATGGTGGTGGCACCTTTCACTCGCTGGACATCCCCTCGGCATTGCTGCAGGCACCCGGCCTGGCCATGCAAAGCGCAGTTGTACAAAACATCTCCATGTCACTGCTGTCCCCGACCATTGTCATTTCATAGCCCCAAAGCCACATCTGGGAGCGGATGGTGGGCAGGCATGGGGTGGGAGCTGGCACTCAGGAGTTTGGAAAGTTTGGAAACTTTCCAAATTGTCTCATTCTGGGGTGTCGTTCCCCCCTGCCCCCCCCAAACTACACATGTTTCTTGTTCACAACAGGCTTTGCTTGGAAAGGTAAGCTCTTTAAAAAGCGAACTGACGTTTGGAAGTGATGGCAGTGGGAGGCTGTGCTCAGCCTGCTGTGCTCCCGCCCAGGTACGGCGTGGTCTCAGCAAGAGTTTTCAGCTTTTCTCCTATTTCAGGATAGAAAAAAAAAAATCCCCCACAAAATCTCAGAGCACAGGAAGATCCTTTCCTGGCAACACTGGTGCTGGAAAGATGGCTATGTGCAGGCAGCCCGAGCCTGACTCCTGTGAAAACAGCTTCTCCCTCCTGGCTCGGGCTCTTCTCCCCATCCCGCAGAGCCCTGCCAGAGCCGGGAGCCCTCCCAGTCCTGGGATGGCTGGCGTCAAAGGGGGAACATCAGCTGCTCTCCTGCGTTCTCTGCCCACACCTGCAGTCCCCTGCCCTGTGGAGCTGCCCACTCCTGCCCCGCTCAGCCCCCATGGTGCCCACACTGGGCTGGGTGCTGGGGGGACCTGGGGGCACAGGGGAGATGGGCAAAGCGGAGGCAGCCTGGCCCCGCGGCCGCTGGCCGGACCGAGCAGCAGACCTGACGCCAGGCATGGAAGCCGGTTCCCGCAGGAGCAATTCAGGCACTGTTTTAACGTCAGCCAAAACGCAGGGAATAAAAGGAACTTTAATGGGGTCTAAGTTGAGCTGTGCACCCTGGAGGATTCCTGGCTGCCTCTGTTCGTGTCAGATAAATAGCCCTGTGACTGCAGTAATGTTTAACATCCCCTCTCATTATCTCGCTGGCATCCCTGGGCTCCTGCAGGGATTGCAGCCAGGCCCCAGCCACATCTTCCCCCTCACTCCTGTCCCACTAGCTGGGCTGCAGCCGCACTTAAGAGCATTTTTGAAATGCAGCCTGATCCAGGGCTTAGGAGAAGAGGCTACGAGCCGAGCTCAGCACTGGTCCCACTGTGAGGCAAGAGCCCCAGGGCTGCTTCTGCCACTGGGAGAGCCCCAGCGCCCTGTCCCTGCAGACCAGCCCCCTCCCGGTGCCACCAGCTGGCCAGGCAGACCCAGTGCCAACCTGAGTCCCCTCCTTGCCTCAGTTTCCCCATCTGTAGCGCAGCCTTAGTGAACCTGACTATTTTTTCTAAAGAGATTTGAAGTTTAAAGCTGAAAAACCCCTGCATCTTATACCTAGTCAGTCTTTATTAGTAATTAATATTTGTTAAGCCTAATAAGCTTCATCAGCCATTCCAGCATTCCAAAGGGTCTGTTGGAATGAAGGGCACTTGTGTCCCATGTCCCACATCCCATGTCCCTGTCACAGCAGATGCCGTCTGTCGTCCCCTCTCACAGGCTTCTGTCCAGCATCTCCTTTCCTGCCGGGAAGGGTTTGAATTTTCTAAGAGGAGGGCTGGAGAGAAATGCCACCTTTGGAAACAACCCTGGGTCTGATGTGGGTGCCTGCCGCCCCACTCCGCCGGCGGGTCAGAACAAGGGAGGATTGAGCTGTGCAACCTGCCAGCCCTTAAAAGGCTGCTTGTGCCGGGGACCACCAGCACTGCCGTGCTGGGGGGAAACTGTCCCCCCTGCTGCCACCGTGGCAGAGGAGCCGTCTCCAGCTAACAGCACATTCCTCGACCTCCCAGCCGACCCGCACGGCCCTTGGCCAGCCGATCCCCGCTGCCGCTCTCCGGGGATGCTGAGCATCGCCTTCTGCAAGACCCATATGGCTCCCAGAGATGTGTGTGTGGGGAGTCTTTCCCAGGCATTTGGAAATGTGAATGCACAAATGCTTTCTCAGGGTGATGGCTCGCTCACCCCCAGCCCAATAGAGGACACAGGACTACAGAAACAGTTACCAAACTGGTCCCATTGCCTGGATTGTCCCCATGGAGTTTGGATAAGCCATGATATGTCCCTTCTGGGCAGAGCAAACCTTGTACAGACCCCCAGTACCCCAGGATGAGGGTGGAGGGTGCTCAGCACCAATGACCTGGGCAAATTTGGGCTGGAGAGTCATGCAAGAGCTGATTCCCACACCACAGTGGTGTACGCGTAGGCTTTTACTCAGAAATGCCCTGTCTTCTCCTTGCCTTTTAATTCCACAGATGGGTCCCCAGGTACCATTGGACTCCCAGAGACTGTGAGAAGAAGCAGCGCATGCTCTTCTCCATCCTAATGGCTTTTCCATCCAGGTTGTTGTCTGATGTGCCTGGCTCCCTGGACATTTCAGAGCCACTACAACATTGCTTCCCATCACCATCCAGCTACAAAAGGCACATTATTAACATATCTTGCACAACAGATGTGTGTACCAGCAGTCAGACACTCCTGAATAAGCCAAACACTGGCAACTCATCTTCAATATCTGTCCCAGTTTCCAATAACTTGTGGCTCCCACCAGCAACCCCTGATCTGCCGACCAGAGCAGAGCATCCCAGCTTGAATGCTAACAGTAGCCCTTTTTCTCAGCAGTAAAAGCCCTTTTTCTCAGTCATTCATCTGCACCAGTTCTTTGCATGGATCAGCACATTGCCTGGGTAATGTGGTGGCAGAGACACATCCCTCACGCTGCAGCTGGTTGGGAAGGCTCCCAGTTGCAACAGCCACTGTCCCCAATGTCCCCAAATGTACCAGACAAGCCTGGGGAAGAGGGATGGCTCTGGGTTATGTGGCTGCCCAGGCTCTGGGGTCCCTCTTTCCCCCACCTCACCTCCCTATGAACTCTTTGAGCCGTTTTTTGGCACTGTGGGCTCCTCATGCTGCACTGACCACTAGTGCAAGTCTGTCCAGGTCTGGGGTCCCAAACAAGCAGGGCATTTCCCACTGTTTCCCCTCATCTCTGAGCTCTTCTAATGCCTCCCTCCTAATAATGCTCTGTTTTCCTGACATTTCCACTCCTCTCCCTCTCCGGGCTGGGCTCGTGGAGCAGGACAGGCTCTGTAGGCATACTGACAGAGACGGCCATCCCATCAGACTTTCAGGCATGTTAAGAGATGGTTAGAAATACCATGCTTTTATTTTCATTTCCCCTCCTCTTAACTATAGCTTGGCACGAACCCACTTCCCAGCCATGACCCCTCCCTGTGTAGGCAGTGCCACAGCGGGGTCCGGCAGCACCCACGGCCACCCCTTGCCGGCTGCATCGCCCCATCCTAGTTATTCCATTGCTGGGAGCAATGGAAATCCAGTTCTTCCCCCACCTTTCAAGTGCAAACAGCCAAGTGTGTCTCAGAACAAGCCTACAGCTCCAGGGGCTGCTTTTAAGACCAATATTTCGCTGTGGAGACCCACAGCAAATGAACCATTATGCTGCCAGTGCAAAATTTCTGGGCTCCCACTGTCCATGTGTCAATCTGTCATGCCCACAGCTGTAACATCTGTCCTCTAACACCTGGCAGCAGGGGGGGAGCATGTGAGGCAGCACAGGGCTCTCGTCTTCAGTCCCGTTCTGGGAGAAGCCCCTTTTTTTCATCCAAGTGTATCCTTCCATCCAATTTCAGGCCAAGTGCTACCCACCAGCTGCCCATTTGGGGCTGCACTGTCGGGATCACTGTGAGCGGAGCCAGTCCTCCTTCAGCACAGCCGGGGCAGGTCACCAGCACGGCTCATACCTCAATGGTGGTGGAGGTGACAGTGAGTGCCGCTGGGTCAGGGACTGCTCTGGTCCCTCTTGGTGTCCCCCACATTCAGGGGAGCCCGTCAGTTCTTTTCACCCTTTTGGCAAGTCCCCAGGTGGTTTCCTGGCACTCGGGGGCAGGATTAGCTTTTGGCACTTGCCACCTAGCAAATGTCCTTATTGTCACCTCCGTGGGCTGGCCCTCAGGATGCGGTGCTGGGGGAGCTACCTGACCCCAGACCTGCCTACAGCCTGCCTGCCTGGCTCGCTTCTGCTTTTGGGCATTTAACACTGTCTGGAAGCTGTGTCGGGGGGAGAAGAGGAGACAGACAGACGGACGGGAGCTGCTCTGATGTAAAACAGAGACGGGGAAGTGAGAGCGGAGCCTGCGAATGCCCCAGTGAGCAGCCCAGCGCCGGGGACAGGGCGAGAAGCACGTTTGTGTCATTACTCATGGAGAAGCTGGCAGGGAGGCGCACGGAGAGGGCCAGATCCCTGCTGCTGAAGCACTGCTGACTTCGCACAGGCGCATCGGGAGGGAGTGCAGCCCAACGGCTGCGCCAGGATCCGGCCTCTTCCCGCCGTGGGAAGCACAAAGCAAGCTCGAAACGTGGAGCCAGGGATGCTCCACGGCCCCGGGGTTGGTGCGGGGTCAGACCTGCCATGCGGATGCATCACAGCATCTCTGGCTGAAGGGATTGAGAAGGAGATGGGCAGGGTGGACACACACAAGGAGGACAGTCCCATGCCAGGACCCATGGCTCCACACAGCCCCCGCCCCATGCAGGCCAAGCTTTCCTCCACTGATCTTCACATACCTAAATAGGGCAAAGAAAGAGAAGGAAAAACGCAGGGGAGGAAACGGCCGGTCCCCAGCAGCCCTCAGCGCACATTTCCTTTGCCGAGCAGCCAGGAAAGTCTCGGGTGGATGGTGGAGCCGTCTCCGCGCTGAGTCCTGGAGCTCCGGCTCCTATTCCTGTTTTCCGGCAGGGAAACCCCACCTTGGCGCACGGTGGAGCATGAAGCACATCTGCTCCCCAAGGCCACCAACACCCCTTTTACTGTCTGTGCCTGGATCATCAGCAGCAATAACCAGGCAGGCTCCCTCCTCCAAGGCTTGGATGCAACCTCATGTGGGTTCATCCCCCAGCCCTTCGCAGCCTGGAGTTTCCTTTGGGGCCATAAAATGAGCCAAGAGCCTCATTGCATCACTTTGGGAAGAGGGTGTGATTTCCCCAGAGGCAGCCAGCACTCTGTACCCTCGCAGGGGAACACATGGCTGCTGAGGAACAGGGGCAAGAATTCCCCTCCTGGCTCCAGGCAGGCGGGTGCTGCAGGAAGCGGCACCGGGAAGCAGCACCGTGGTGGGACAGAGCCGCACATGGAACCCTGCCCACGGCTGGGACTTTCCCAAATTGCCGAGGTGTGGCTGCAGGGACGTGGCCCCGGCATGTGGCAGTGGCTTGAGGAGGTGCCAGGGGAGGCCGGGGCCATGCTTGCCAGCGGTGGGGAGGGAAGCCCAGGCACCCACTCCCAGGGATCAGCCTGGCCCAGCTGCTCAGCGCCAGGTGTTTGGAGACAGCCCAAAGCTTTGCTTTTGTGCGTGTTTGCATCCCAGGCTGGTTGGAAACCACACCTGGAATCAAAACCCACGAGGATGCTCATGGATGAATCCTACTCGGATTGTAACCCATGTCCACCTGCCAAGACCATCTTCACCACCACCATGGATCTGGGGTCAGTGTTTAGCTTCCCGCACACTGGTTAGTTGATGTACACCATGGGTGACCCGAAGCAGCCCTACAACACCTGAGCTCCTGTCAGGTCCTCAAGACAGCCTTGGAGAATGGGTCACTCCTTGAATTAACAACCTTACATTGTCCCAGGCAATTCTAAACCCTCCTTGTGTGAAGGTGCAAAGATTTCTGCCTTAATTAGCAATCAAAGCCACACCTCAGCACCAGCTCAGTGCCAAAGCTCTATGGAAAGAGCTCCTGGGGTAACCCAGGACGGTGTTGCTATCTATTCCCTGTTAGATGGACGTTGTCTACCACAGACAGTGAAGCACAGAGCAGCAAAGGCAAGTGCCACCTGCAGTGACAGTGACAGTGGGCCCCTCCAGCAGAGCCCTGTGGGTGCCTACACCAATGCTTTACACCAGGACAGGGCAGTAGCACAGCTGCGGGTCACAGCCGGTGGCAGGCAGAGAACCAGGGGGAGCAGGGAAGCTCCCACCGTTTCCCCAACCCACCTTGGACACAAAGGGAGACAATTTGTGAATGAGCCTGAGCTCAGGTTGGGCAGGAGGGAGGGAATCTTTCCTGAGTCACCCATGGGCTGCCCAAAGTGGGGCAGGGACACATGGGTCACCCTGCACCGGTGCTTGAGTCCCCACCTGCACCCACTGCCCTTCCTCTCTGGCTCTTTCTAACCCCATGAACAGCCCTGGAGCTGCTGTGGCAGGAGCAGAGGAGATGGGGTTCAGTGGGAGGGGGCTGTGCAGCCTGGGGGACATAACCCAAGCCAAGGCTTTTTGCCGGTGCATTAGTCACTTGGAGAACTCATCGCTTCACAGGCATCCCCTCGTCAACCCCTGATGGC
>KZ506271.1:244455-258111 GCA_002844005.1 Limosa lapponica baueri | reverse complement strand
CGTGAGCCCGAGAGCTGGAAAGTTTTCTACATACCAGCGTTAGCAGGAATGTTATTTACTGAGCGAGGGAGAGGTCTGACAGAGGAGAAAGCCTCTCGCCCAGCTCTTCCCCATGTATGGATGTGGACCGGCGTTACTCAGCAGGATACGGCACAGACAGAGGCACCGGCGCCGGGGCACGGCTCTCCTCGGAGGAAGCTGGATGCAGGATGGGGGGCAGCCCCGCACCCTCTGAGCAACCGGCTGGGCTTTGCAGGGCAGAAAAGCACTGTTCACCAGGGTCGCTCCCCAGGACCCCCCGTGGCCGCCCCCGTAGCCGCTCAGCCAGATTTTATAGAAGGAAGGGGGACACAGGTGGGACATGGCCACCAGCACATGGCCCTGGGGACATGACAGGGTGCAGGGAGGCTGCCTTCCCAGGAGGCAGGACAAGCAGAGCATCGCACTGAAAAGAAACTCAAACCCGCCCTTTCCCTTAGTAAGCCTCCTTACAGCTCAAAGCAAATATTTTTATAAAAGTGGGATTTCACTTCCCATTTGTGTTTCTGACCTTTGGTGAAAGCTGACAGTGAACATGTTCAGAGAAACACTCTTTCCCAAACCTGTGGACTTTTTCCAGCCCTGCCATGGCCCTGGGGAAGCCCATCCGTGTCCCTCCTGCCACTCAGGGCTGCCCGTGGGTGGGGGAATGCCCACTGCTCCCCCGGCCTCGCGGCTCCCATTCAGGATAATTATTTGTCATAGAGGGGGTGGATTTTCCTGAGTCACAGGCACATCCAAAGGCCCTGCTCTTCTCCCCAAGGACTTCAAAGGCTTCGCAAACATAAATAGGTGCAGCCCCAGAGTTAGGTCAATAGAGCCTCTTCTGCTGGGGGGACATAGCCGGTGAGGGTCCCAGCCACCTCAAAAGCACCCAGAGTTGCTGGTGTCTGCCATGCATGGCCAAGCGATTAAACACAGGCACTTTTCTTCTCCCACATCCAAATCCTGTGCTGTTTCCCCGCCTTGGATGCTCTCACTGTTCCCCCTGCACCTTCATCCCTAGGCTGCCGATATTCCCAGGAGCAGCCCCAGCAAGCACCGAGAGCGGATGGGAAGGGAGAAGCGGTCGGGATTATGCCTGAGCAGGAGGTATTTTGAGGGTGACTGAGCAGATAGGAGTGCGTTTCCCAGCGGTGGCTGGCCGGGGAAGTTCACAGCGTGACTCATGCGCTTTCCCAAGTCCCTGAATCACAGCATTGTGCTGAGAAATCAGAAACGTGCCGTCACCCTCCCGGCACAGCAACATCCCTCCTTGATGTCTGCACCACGACAGCCTCTTCGGAGCCCCACGCACGGCTCAGGCTCGAGAGGAGTGATATGGGGAGAAAAGAAGCAGCTTCTCCTGAAGAAAATGCCTCCTCCCGGGGCCGGGTTCGGTGCTGAGCCACCGGTATGCTTTGGCAGATCAGAGGCCCCAGAGCTCTCAACCAGCTACTTTAAAATGCCTCTCTTTCCTTGGTATCCTGGGAAGCAAACAACTTGCACAGGAGGGCATGCATACGTGTGCTCCCTCAGCAAACAAGTCAGGGAAAAAAAAAAAAAAAGAAAACCAAGAGGAGCTTTTTTCCCGGCGCCCCTCCGCCAGCACCACACCTCTCCCCGCACGCCGAGTACACAGTTTATTTTCCTTCCCATTAAAGTCTCCCCACCAGCCTGGCTCTGGGAAACTCAATTTATGCTCAGAGCTCTGGGTATATTATTCCTAGCGGGAACAGAGAAGGGCAGTCAGCACGGAGGCGGCTCAGGCAGCCGAACAAGCCGGTCTTTGGTTTCGCGCCGGCAGCGCCGTGCGGGGACGGGAAGTCCCGGTGCAGACAGAAAGTCTGCAGCACTGCCGCGGCGGCCGCCCCATGCCACCACGGGGCCGGCCGGGATGGGGACGGGGCGACGGTGATGGGAGGGCTGGGAGGGCTGGAGCAGTGCTGGGGCAGAGGGAGGGAAGGGGGTTGCTCCGGGGCTGGAGCCCCAGGTCGGTGTGTGGCCCTGGGTGGAGCAATGGGCATCTCCCATGTATCCCAGGATAATGGCCCCAATGTGTCCTCCATGCCGTGGGGCAGGCATGCTCAAGCCCACAGCAAGAGCCATCGTCCCCAACCAGCACATTGTGCCACAGCTATAAAACCAGGAGGCTCAGAGGGTGGTAGGAGGAGGGAAAGGCTCTTGGTTTTGCCACCCTCAGAGGTGCTCCACGGGCTCCAAGCAACCCTGTCCCACGGCCCTGTGAACACCCTGGGGGACACGGAAGATGAGGTTGAACAGGCCAGATCCACACACAGGGCATTCCCAGCACTATGCCAGGTGTTTTCCAGCTGTTTCACTGTTCCTGAGCTGGCTGCTCACTGTACCTTGCCCCAGCAGGGCTAGTGCAATGGAGAGAAAAGCTGTGCCTGTGCCTGTGCCTCTGCTGCACCATCCCACCACGTCTCTGCCACCTCCTTCTACTCGCTCCTCTTCTAGACCCATTTTATGTGACCTCAGCCAAGTTAACCCCCCAAGTGTCTGGCATGAGCAGGAGGTGACCTGCCATCCCCACAGCTGTTTTTTCCCCTGCTTTGCAAGGTTACAATAGCTCCTTGTTCCTCCATACGCCCCACTCCTCTCCTGTATCACATCCTACACGACCGCTTTGCAGTGACCTCATCTTTCTTTTTTTTCCATGCCTCCTGCTGAAACCAAGGCCATGCTGCTGCGTCCCAGCCTCTGCCCCACACTGTCTCCTGGGGGTGTCGGAGGGGACAGGGGACCCCGAGAGCCAGCCAGCCAGCCCCCCTTGCCCCAGCACCCACAGGGTAGCACTGGTGTCCAGGGACCCCCACAACTGGAGCGTGCAACCTGTGAAGGTTCACAGTCCTGGCTAAAGGGCCATCTGTGAAATCCATTTGCAGCTTTTCCTGGTTTTTTAACCCCTTTATCCCCACCTAGACTCTGTCTGTCCTGCAATACTGATTGGCCTCCCCCTCAGCTCCTTCCTTTCCTCTGGGGCACAAGGTGACTCTGTAGGGTGCAGCCCCATGAAGGACCTTACCCCAAGTCTGTGTTTGGTATCAGACACCTCTTCTGTTTCACACGCCATGAATGGCTTGGAGACCCGTGCACGGAGGCAGCTCAGTGGCCCTGCACACAGGGCTTCTCTGGCCCCAGGTGGTTTAGGACAACCTGGCATCTCTGACTGGGCAGCAATTTGTTGGCTTCGTAACCTGCCCCATTTCCAGGGTGCAAAGTTTTTTTCCTTCCTGGGACCTTTCCTGTGCCCTCTGCCTCTCCCAGCTCTTTTATGTGGTGTTCACAGGAACCAGGCTTGCATGAAGCAGGAGGAAATCACCAAAGGCTTTCCTCCTTCAGCCCTGGGACCTTCACATGTGGCTGGGGCTGTGGTTAGCCAGAAGAAAACATTTGTGACAGTCAAGGACTGGTGAGAAACCAAGAGTCATCCACCTCTCCTGGCCGCACTCATCCAACCTGGGGTGTCAGGAAAAGGGACCACTTGGAGTGGAGCAGGGATGGGCTGCTACTGTCTTATGCCCAAGTCCAGCCTACATGCAGGTCTGAGTGCCAGGGCCAAGCCTCCCCTTGGGTGCCACCCACCCGATTTCTGCATGCCCGGAGGAGCTCCCCTTGGTGGCACACCCACCCTAGGATGCCACATTGCCAGTGGCTGACAGTGCCTCCAGGGCAGTGGCATTTAAGCACAGTGACCGTTTTGCCGGAGCTCCAGGTCTTGATTGCTCACAGCCTGGCACAGAAGCAGCTGAAAGCCATCTGCCTTTTAGCTTCCCACTGAAATAGGACCTTCCTCTGGCTCTGCCCCTGTCATGCATCACCTGGGGAGGGAAGGTCTTGGCTGCCCCAAGGGCGGGCGGGCAGGCAGACCATCTCAAGGATTGTGTTCCATCTCTGCGGTATGGACACCCGAAGGCAGCAGGACCTCACTGTGGAGATGCTGTGTGAAACCTCTTTCCAACCTCTGTTCTGGTAAGTCTCGAATGCAGTGATGTTGCAGGGTGTAGTGCTGTCCCTGTGTCACCAGGGGATGCAGACACAGGATCTCTCCTGTGCCCCCCTTGGTTAGGGGACACTCACTAATACCTGCATCTTCATGTGGACTATGAAGATGCACTCAAGTGAGTGCAAAGGAGGAGCCGTGAGGCCTTGGGATCCACACGGGTAGGGGGGGGTTGCCTGTGACCCCACTTTTTGTTTTTCAGATGATGCTTGCCTGGTGCCTCCTCATGTGGTCGGGAGCCAGGGGGGCGGGGAGATGTTTTTCTGTGGGTGTAAGCCTTGGAGCGGGGTGGCACATGCCTGTGAGCATCAGCATGAGCTCACGTCTGCCGGCAGCGACACAGCCTGAAGAGCCTTAAGTAGGTGTTGAAAATTAGGAGTTTCTTTCAAGAAGCTCTCAGGGTGGGAGGCACCGTGTGGCTCAGTGGTGATTGATAGTGTGTGGCCAGCTCGCGGCTGGGCATTGCTGCTCCTGGCCGTGAACACCCCAGCATGGCAGGGATGGAAGCTCTGGGGGGGCACAGCCAAGAGCTGCTTCCCCCCACACACGCTGTGGGCTGGGCATGTGGCCACTGAAATGCTCCTCTGGCCCTCACCACCTGAACATGGGGCTGGGGAGGAGAAGGGAGAGGTGACTCTGCACTGAACCGTGGATGATGGAGACACATGTCTGGTTTCTCCTCGCTGCACCCCCTGTGGGAGGTGGGCATGGTGCTCGGTCATGCTCTGTGTGCTCCAGAGCCCAGGAGCTGCCCCTGGACATGGGTACTCCTCCATTACCTGTGATGGTGTGTCCTCAGAAGGCTCCATAAGAAGAGCTGCCTCCCTCTCCTCCACTGTTGAAGTTGTTTGAGGTTCACATGTGATGTTTAGATGCTAAACCTCTGCCTTATTTCACCCCGATATGGTGACTGTGTTTAGGGAGTGGGGCTAGGCTGGGTCTGTGCCTGGGGCAGGCATGGGAGTCCCTGCTCTGACAGTCAGGGCAGCTCCTCCTGCCTTGAAAATAACCTTGGGTTTTCTCCTATTTTGATGTCTGTGGTTCCTGCGAATAGGACTGTTCTTGAATTCCTCCCAAGAGGGCCAGGTGAGAGCGTGGGTGGGCTGTACCGCGTTGTGGGTGCTGTGAAGCTGTGGGTGCACATGCTGTGGCAGGGCGCAGGAGCCTTCCCGCAGTGTAATCCTGCAACCGCAGCAAACAATTGCTGTTTACCCTGATAAAATTAATGGCAGAGCGAGGGGAAGCATGCCAGCCACTTCACAGCCCTGCGGTCAGGCCAGAACTTGTCCTCTGGGTCCACATGGCTTTGTGGGTCCCCCGTAGCACTGGGTCAGGTGCTCCCTGAGGGTTGCCCCCAAATATTTAATACGTGAAGTGTAACTAGTCCCTGCCTAAGCGATGTTGCCTTGGCAAATGTTTGCCCAAAAGGACAGCCAGGTTTCCCTGTGAGGGGCAGGGTCTGGGCCGGACAGGATTGTTGTGGTTAACACACTCCCCTCCCCGGGGAGGTGGCAGGGACCCCCACTCAGCCCAGCTGGCCACAGACCCTCACCCGGGGCTTGGATCTCAGCCAGGCAGGCTGGAAATTAAAGGGCAAGAAATGAATGGTGCAGAGACCGTGTGAGACTTGGTGTGTGGCAGGATCAGACCTTCCCCGGGTGTTTTACCCAGCGGTTCCCATGTCCATCCTGCAGCTCCAGGTGCAGCTCCTGCCATGCTGGCGGGGGCCATGGTTTGCACAGTGGCGGGGTCCCAGGCCCTCGCAGGCTGCTGGGAAGGCGGCGATGTGCTGGGGGGAGAATGCCAAGGGCGAGTCATTCCCCACACCGGGCCAAGCCTCGGGATTTCTGGGCTGTTTTCCATGCATTTCCATACACTGGAGCCGTTGGCTTGTAGCACGACGGTGTGGGCTGCTCCCCCAGCCCCGGCGCCGGGCTGCAGCCTGGAGCGCTCGGCAGCCAAGAGCAATCCCCGTCCCTTGCGCGCCACCACTAAGCCCCAAAATATGCTGATAACAGCCACTTGTGCAAGACGGCGCTTGCATTAGCCTGCCCGGAGATTAGGTAACCCCATCCCGAGACCTTGGAGCAGGTGCTCCGGCCGAACGGGCGGGCAGGACTCCCCGCTCCCCCCAGGCACACCAGCCCGGGGCTGTGACTTTGAGCCCCTTCCCCTGAGCACAGCGTGACCCCAGGGGGTCCCTGCCCCGGGCGGTGGGGCTGAGCTTGCCCCCCACACTGCTTGCCGATGCTTGGCCTCAGAAGTATCCTGTGGTGGGGAGTCCCCCCCTGTTACGCCGGTGTATCGGCTTTAAATGGGAGTGTCAGGTCTTACCGACCGTCCCCTTTTGTGTGGCAAGAGGTATGAGGTGCATGCTGCTACCGGAGCCAGTTGAGAATGGATTAAAGAAATGCTGTTAACTGAAAACTATCAATGAGCTGCAATCAGTACCGTGGAAAAGGGTTGATTTTGATTAATTTCTTTACTTGAACATATGTCCCCACTGTTGCAGCCTGTCTAAAAAAAAATCTCATTTTTTCCAAGCTCAAATGATTTATTTTTTTCCCCTCCCATGAAATATAAGCTAATTAAGTGTACTTAAAAATGTTCAAAGTGAAAGCAACATATTTCAGAAGTGTCTGCAGGAGGATGGAAGAACTGACTGAAGCTGATCTAATTCAAGACTTTGTTGGGAACGAGCCTTGAAATTTCTTTTTTTTTCTCCCCCTCACTTTTTGGAGGGGAGATTTCCAAAACCTTGACTGCTCTTCTGTGTTGTCAACTGACCTGGACACCGTGGTGGTCGTTTGCTGTCACCTCTTCTGCTCTGGAGGTGCTGGGTTGTGCAGAGGAGATGCAGCCAGAGATCATGGGATGTAGTGGTGGGGGGATGTGACACTTGAGGCATGACTGCAGCCCTGGCATCGGGGCAGTGGCTTCCTGGGGGTGGTGGAGGAGTTGTGGATGGGAGGCAGGGGTTGTTGGGGTGCTGTGGGGCAGGTGGGATGCTCAGGCAGTGCAAACCCCCAGTGCCCCAGTCCCTGCAGGTGAGCCAGCCCCGGGCCAGGACTGGCAGGCGACTTGCCTGGATCCGCTGTTGGGTACGTGCCACTGACTCATGTGTAACCAGCAGAGATGCCCTGTTGGTGGATGTTTTGAAGGCAAGTCTGGATAAAAGATGATTGTGAGCACAGCTCAGACTTGACGTTGTTTATTAACAGACTCATTTTATTGCAACATCTCGGGCCCTTTCCAAGCGGTACCTTCCCTCCCTCCAGCGCTGGAGAGGCAGTGCTGCTCGGCAGTTCTTCTGCAGTGAGATGTGGTGTGGAACACCCAGGGACAGGGCTGACATGCCACAGGGCAGAAGCGGGACCGAGACTGCATGGCAAAGCTCCTTTCCACCATTTCAGATTTGCAGTGAGCTGAAGCGAAGCCCCCTGTTACCCTACAGCTTATCCCCCCAGCGCCCCTCCACAGCCCCATCGGGGAGCTGGGTGCTCCGGTGCTGGTCCTGGCCAGGCTGCAGTGCCTGCATGGGCTGCAGTCCCCAGACCAGGTGGGTGACACCTGTTTCAATATACACTTCAACAAGTCAAAATAAAGCAAATTTGGGGCTTTTCAGGCCTTTCCTGTCCCCCCTTCCCAAATGCGTATATCCGCCAGGTCAGCAGGAAGGCATGGGAACCCAATGCTGTTCCGGACTGTGCTGAAAGCACAGGTCAAAATGAGCTAATTCCTGTGGGGAAGGGATGGATCCGACCTATGAGGACCCTCCCATCATCACTAGTCTAGATAAACATCCCAATAAACATGGGCTGATGCAATTAGCACATGCCAGGGGACATCAGCCTGTCTCCCTCCTGCCTGGGGATGGGGAGCGGTGGCGGCTGGGGAGGACGGTGGGGTATGAGGAGTGCTGGGGGCCTTGGGGACCTCCAGATCACCTTCCCTGCTGGCCTGTTAATATCCAAAGTGGCTGTGATAAGAAGCAGTTGCTGGGGCCGCAGGTGGGAAGGTGTCAAGTCGTACGCACGGAGCTATAAACAGTGCGTGCCCATAAACCAGATCAAAGCAGAAAGAGTTTATTTTCAGAAGGTCTGCTTCCTCCGCAGAGCCTGGAGACAAAGAGCTTTTGGGGGAAGGGGGAAAGGAGAGGGAGGAAAAAAGAGGGAGAGCTATAGGAGGGAAAAGGATCTCATCGGCTGTGCTGGAATCTGCTGGGTGGATCGCAAACTCCCCAGTGCTGTAAGGAGCTGCCCCATGGATGCTGAGCAGAATTTTGCTGTGGTTGGATCTAGCAGGTCTGGTGCGCACAAGCAGCGGGTGCCAAGGGGGACAGCGGTGGCTCCCCAAGCCCTCCTGCAGCATCCCTGGTGCAGCTGTGCCCCGAGGGGGATGCAGGGCTCCAAACTCCCCCAGGCAGCACGAGCCAGGCTCCTGTGGGCGGCCAGGATGGGGCTGCTCCCTGCCTGGAGCACCTGAGCATGAGCCTGTAAGTCACAAGCCCTTAAGTAAACTATTGTGAAACCTGTGTTGGTTTGCAGAGTCCGTCCCCACCCTCCGGCCCCCAAATCACAGGGCTCAGCTACTGGAGCACTGCGGGGGGGAAGTGGGCACCCATGGCTCCCACCTGCCCCTCGGCTGGGGAGATCATGGTTGCCACCGGCAGGAGGAGGAGGAGGAAATCCAAGAGGGGGGAGGCAGCAGGTTTGTTGGCAACCGGAGCTCAAGAGGTCAGAGAGCAGATGTCGGGGTTGTAATGAGTGTGTGTTAGCTCAGGCGCCTGTATCCTGTGCTGCCCGGGCTCCCCTCGCCCACTTATTTAGGTAGAAAATTCCCACTGCCTGGCTGTGAAATGAGCTAGATGAAGCTGTTCGAGATCTCAAACTTGTTCAATTTTAATTCTAGTTGAAGATAGCCCTCTAAATCTACCCACACACTGCCAGAAACGGGTGCCACAGCTGCAGGCTCCTACTGTAGCCTATTTTCAGAAAGGAGGAACAGCATCACTGCAGGTGGATTTTTTTTTTTAATTTCTTTTTTTTTTTTTTTTTTCCTCCTTTCATTGACACTGGTAAGCTCAGAGGGTCAAATCCTCACCACTGTTGTCCAAGGGGACAGCAAGAGCTTCTGCATTTGCCCCAATCCCCCACGCATCCTTTACAGTGATGCCTTGGTTGTGGAGGACACCAGACCCGGGTCCCCTCCCAGTGAGTAGGGATACATCCTTGGGAACAGCCGCACCAGGAAATAGGTAACATCTGGCCCCAAATCACGGGCACCTGCTTCCGCACATGCAGTGTGCTGCCACTGTGTCCACCCATTCATGCTGCAGGGGGATGTGGCCCTCAGTGCTTTTTCTTAAGCAGCCCTGCAAAGCAACATCGTGCTGGGACCATAACAGCTTTTACTCTGTCCCAGCAGCATGGAGTCTAGTGTACTGGTCCCACAGCCCCCAGCTCCCCTGGGGTGGGGCATGCTGGTCCCTGCAGGGCTCCCATGGGCCTTGAGTTTGAGCCACAGCAATTAAATGCCTAGATTTTTCTAGGATCACTTTTCCTGCAGGCCCCAGCAGCTTTCTGAGCCTGGCACCTTGGTGAAGTAAGGGTAACGGGCTCACTTTCCCCGGGAAGGCGGCAGCACCGGTCCCACACCACCCTGGCAGCACCTGCTGCTGTGCCGGCCGTTACCTTCCCATTCATAACCACGGCGAGGGAAACACATTGCACAGCCTTCAAGGGAAATTTCACTCCGGTTTGCACAAATATTTATCCCACCTGTTTCCTGCCTGGGCCAGCTCCGGGCCCGGAGGACGCGGTGGGTCACAGGCAGCAGGGCAGAGGAAGCGGCGGGGAACCGGCTGCTTCTCACACAGAGACCTTTGGTCTGCAGGGCTGTGCGGTTTGCAGCGGCCCTTGTTTCTCCCTGATGTGATTACATGAGCAGCTGGCTATGGATGTAATATCTGGTGTGGTGTCCCAGTGTTTGCAGGGGAAGGGCAGGGTGAGGGCGCAGGGGGTTGCATCTCTCGGCTGGAGAAGTAAAAGCCATTTACAATTTTTTAGTTTGCTTTCACCCATGCTGGAGCATCTCTGGAGGGAAGCGAACCAGTTTGGAAACCAGCACGTGTTCCTGCCAGGGTATTTCTGATGGCTGTCACCAGCCTGGTTTTAAATGTCCCCATTTCTTCACCTCTAAAGGACTCTTCTCTGAACTGAAACAGCTTGGAGCTGGAATTGTCCCACAGTAGCTTGGGCTGGCTCCTCTTCCCCATCGTGTTCCCTGGTTACCCTGTGGATTTCTGCCATTGTCACCTGAAACACCTGCAGCTGGTCACCACCAGCTCTTGCTTTTGGGTGGGACAGCAGGAGAAGCAATTCCCTGGAGCAGACCCACAGGGGATGGCGCAGGCGCCAGGAGCCGGCTGATGTGTGGCCAGGCATGGCTGTGGCGCCGCATCCACGGCCAGCCATGGGGACACCGCCCTGCTCAGGAAATCCCTGGCCACGGGCAAGGACGGCTGTGCTATTCTTACCCTCGCCCCTCACCTCCCTCCCGGCTGGCTGGGGGAGACAGGATATGGGCTGGGTGGCTCCCACTCAGCGCACCACGCTACCCGCGGCAGCAAAGGCGTGAAGAGCTTGGCCCCGGGGTGTCTTCCTGATCCCACCCCTAAAATGAGCCCTAACCAGCCCACAGGCAGCCATTCCCAGCGCAGGCATGGCCCCGGCTCCCTTCAGGGGGCTGCTGCACCCCCCCTGACCTGCCCCCCCTCTCCCCCCACCAGCGTCGCTGCGGTTCTCCCCCGGTCCCAGCCAGCCCGTGATTCATGCACGCAGCTCGTCAGGGCCTCCCTGGAAAGCCCCCGAGGAGCCGCAGCTCACGGACACATCTGTGCAGGTGGCACAGTCACCAGCGGCACGCCGGGCCGGCCAGCACCTGCGCTGGGGGCCACCAGCCCCATTGTTCTGCCTTCCTGAGCCCACCCCACCGCGCCGCTTCCACCCGCCGAGAAGAGAAGTGTTTGCGAAGCGGCCGTGCCAGCCGGAGACACCGCGCCGGGCAAAACGCTGGCAGGAAGGGTTTGACTCACGCTGGAGTTAATGAAAACAAAACTCTGCAAATAAATAGCATTCGCACCGTTTCCTCACTGGAAGGGGCTCCTGTTTCCTATGCAGGGTGTCTTCTGCTGCGTGTGCGCCGGTGCTCCTTGTGGTGTTTCACCTACGGGGACTGATCCTGCAGCCAACGAACCTCTCCTTCCCTTTGCCATCAACAGCAGCAGTGCCATGCTAACCAAAACCCTTTCCAAGTCTATCCTTAGCTGAAGGCAAGTGGAGGCAGCAGCGGTGGAGTCTCTACACTCAGGCTGTGTGAGCAGCCCCCAGACTAGCAGGTTTCATCTCAAATCTGAACCCCAGCCTGGCTTGAACTTCTGGCAACCTCCAGCCATGCTCAGTGGAAACCTGGATCCCATTAGGGACTCGCCTGGGCTGAGTTTCAAGCGGGCACAGGCTGCTTCTTGGGCAAGCATTTTGTTTTTTGGTTGGAGGGGAGCGCACAGATTTTACAGCGTGGTTCCCATCCCTGCAGCACCCCATCCTCCACAGCTGGGGCTGAGCTTTGCTCCACAGTGTTCAAGCCCAGGATCTCCCCCTGCCCGCACTGGGTTCTGCTAGCTGAGCCAGGCTCTCTGTCCTTCTGGCAATCCTGTATTTCATTCCTACTGCTAACACAGGAGTGGGCAGGGACTGGGGGATGCAGAGCTGCCCAGGTGGCTGCAGAGGGGCCAGCATCTCCACACCCGAGGAGCAGGGGGATGCTGCTTTTCCCCAGAAATGCATCACGGTGTGGATGGAGAACAGAAACCAGGATTTGATGTCAGCTTTTCCCATCCTTTGCCCCCATTTCCCAGATAGCTTCCTTACCACTTGAAAAAGGCTAAATGTTAGTTACCGAGACTCGGAAGCCAAAAAACCCTGCTGTGGGCTGTGAGAGCTGGCCTGACCCATATGGTGGGTTGTTCTGCACAGAGACTCGCTCCAGATCCCTTTTCTTTTGCCCACGTGAGAAATCGAATGACTCAGTGTGTGGTTGCTGCAGCTGCTGCGGGCGAGCCGCTGTGAAGCAAAGTCATCCCTCCCCTCCCAAGCCCCTGCAAAGGATGCCCTCGGCCAGGGCATCTCCAGACCTCTTTCCTGGACCCCCCTGGGCTCCTGCAGCCCCCCAGCCATTGCAGGGAGCAGCAGCCCATCGGCTGGGAGAGCGTTTCCTGCTGAGGCAGCACATTCCCGGAGTGAGGAAAGGTCACAGCGCTGGGGCTGCCCTGGCTTCCTCTCCCTGCTCCCAGGGACGCTGTCGGCCGCCACGGTTTCCTCCGGTTCCTGCCCAGCCTTTGCAAGGTGCAAACCAAAACTTGGCATCAACGGTGGTCCCGCTCACCGGTGCCCCTCACCGGAGAGCTTCCCACTCACCTGTACCAAAGTGGCATCTATTTATTTAGCTCGTGGGTGTCTGGGTTTTATTTTGCTTGGCAGAAACGCAGTGCTGGGACGGGTGCAGCTGGGAAGGGTGAGTGCGGCAGTGCCGGCCACTCACCGGGCCGGAGGCGGATGGCTTCCCGGCTTTCCCGGTGACACACAGCCTAGTGGTGACAGAGACGAGTCACTTCCCTTCTCCTCCGGGCTCTGTCCTTGATGAAGCACTGCTTTTGCCTCCAGGATGAGGGAAGCAGGGCTTGGGTAATGGGAACGGTGAAGGGGATGGCAGAGAGGATGAGGTCTCCATGTGGCACGTCACAGATGCATTCTCATTCCTGAACTGCACTTTGTATTGGATTTTCTACCATCCAAATGACCGTGTCCATGTATTATATTGCATATACACTTTATTTAGCACACTATTTAATAGAAAATTTGAAGCAAAAGTATCCAGCACAGTGCTTAATATAAAAATTGAAGCAAGATTAACCAAGACAATCATGTGGAAATGAAACTTTGAAACTTATTTAAAAAATCAGGCATAGGCATCATCATACCAAAAACCCCCATCAGCATGAGTCATTTCACCTCTCTCCCAGGGAAAAAGCACCGAAATGCTCATGTCCTGGTGAGGCGTTTTGCTTCTCACTGCTCAGGCAGATGGGTCCCAGCACCCCTGAGGCTGGGAGATGCTCCTGAAACCTGGGTGATGCCCACCTTGACCAAGGGAAAATAAACCCAGGTCAGTCCTACTGCTGTGGCCAAGCTGCTTATTACCCATGGCCAGTAATTGAATCAGCCACAGGTATTTTCTGCGTTTTCAAGTATTTAACTTCCCTGAAGTGCAGTTTACTTCCATAATCTATTTGCTTAATAGGTTTTAATCATAGTTTTGTAAGAGGTTATAGTCTAGCAGGGTGCTGATAATCCCTCGCGGTACCTGCAGTGCGCAGGGGGAGCTGGCAGCGGCAGGGGAGTGCGTGCGGGGCTGCCGAGGGGCAGGGAAGGGTTTATCTATCTGCGGCACTACCTGCTGTTATCATCCCTCCTTTCACATGGGTTTATCAGCTGGCGGCCCTTCCTTTTACAAACTGGGGGTGGGGGTTAATTTAATAATCTTGACAAGTG
>KZ506271.1:151902-177552 GCA_002844005.1 Limosa lapponica baueri | reverse complement strand
ATTCCACTTAACATTAAAATCTGGTTGATTGACAGAACGCACTGACTCAGGCGCCTGTTGAATCCAGAGGTTTGAGTACGATCCACCCTGGGGAATAAAATGCTTCTCCGTGCCTCAACAGCAAGGCCAAAGGGACAGCAAAGCCCGACCAGGCTGGGCCCTGCGGCTGTGCCCACCCGGTGGCTGCCATCACACCCACCCGGGGGGCAAATCCCCCCCGAACACGGGGGCTGCCAGAAGGGAAACCCCAGTTGCACCAAACCACCCGGGATTTTCCCGAAACTTGGCTAAGCCCGCAATCGAGGGCTGCTCGAGGGCTGTCACTTCACGGTGCCCTGAAATCACCGCGTTTCTGACGCAGGCCAAAAGGCGTGTTTGTGTGCCTCCCAGAGGCTGCCCGGCTGCTTGGAGGATCACAAGTTAATTAATAATTAGCTGGAATCATGTCTCAAATTAGCGGTACTTAATGAAAAAATGGCTCAGGAATTCAATGAGTCCTGGACTCAAGAGTTACATATATATATATTTATATCTCAAAAGTTCTGGAAACTATAAATTACAGTGATTTGCTGCTGACACAGAAGGTGGTATTTTTCTGAGGGCGTATTTTTCTGTTTTCTGTTAATTGGTAATAAGCCAATTAAAAGGCATTAGCTTGGAGTGCTTCAGTTTGTTGGACCGGGCTGTGTTTAGGCTGGGTGATGGGAAGGTTCTGGCATGGAAGGATGCCGATGTTTTCATTAGACATCTGTGAGGTCAGGCTGCTCTGGTGCTCAGGGGTTTGCTAAAATCCCCTCAGGGTCGGAGTGACCTCAATAATATCAGTACGGAAATGGTGTCAATGTGAATGAATTCATGTCAGTCCAGTAGGATATGGCACCTTTAAATGTGCTTTGAGATACGTGACCAAACGTCCCCACGATGAATGTGTAAGTTAGAGGAAAGATACAAATGGTTTTAACTGAGGTACGGTTCTTGGGAGTGTTTCCCAAGATACCTTCAACATCTGTTCATCATTGTGTTTTGTCAAAGCAAAGGGGCTGTCAGCAGGAAAACAGCAGCAAATTGCTGACGACGTTTGGCTTTGGATGGGTTATAAAGTTCTCTTGGAAAACGGTTATTAGTTTTGCCTTGGTATCGGCTGGAATAAAGTGTCGCTGCCAAAAGACAAACCTCGCAAAAGGAAAAAGGTGCTTTGAAGCCCCTTCTCATTTCATCTCAATCGGACAAGACAGGAGACCGTCGAGGAGAGGGTTTGGTCTTTTCCTAGAGACAAACCAATGCTCAGGACACATCTGAAGAACATTCTTTTTTCTCTCTATCATTATCTGGGGGAAGAGGGAGAAACCATAAGTGAGTTCATAGACGGGTGAAACTCCCAGAGCCGGTACAGCCATGGTACCACCACAGCCCAAGAGAGGTGGAGCCGTCAGGATTTAGCACGGTGTGAGTGCAAGCTCTTTTAGAAACAGCACCTTAAAAATGAAGTGATGAATCAGGCAACCTACGGGTGACCTGGTACGGGTAGAGGTGGGACAAGGATGCTGAGAGTCTAACGATGATAATAAACAGAATGATAAAGCTGTCCACTAACTTCCCAGAAGTTCTCCATAGTTGTCTGACATTTCATAGAATGATAGAATGGTTAGAGTCGGAAGGGACCTTAAAGATCATCAAGTTTGAACCCCCCTGCCATGGGGGTATTTCCTAGGTAATAGGAAAGTCTCCTGCTTGGATGAATTTGTTACAGATCACATATTACTGCTTTTTTCTAGTGTGTCCAAGCTTTCAAAAGCTCCATCAAAGGAACAGGAATCCTGTCCTTCCCAGATACCCTGCCAGGCGTCCCAGCAACGGAACCAGGATATTAAGAAGGTCATTCTGCAGGAAAACCTTGATGCTCTTTGGAGAAGACGAGGGCCACACCGGGCTGTGACAGGCCCTATGCCACCGGGAGGCCTCAGAAAGCGCTAAACCCTCGGCCGGTGCGTTTGGGGGCAGCAGATCGCCAGCCCCTGCCCTGTCTGTGACCGGCCCCCGCTGCCCTTGGCCACCCCGGCCATGAGCCCGTTCCTCCCGGCCGAGAGCTCCCGCCGCCGCCCGGCTCGGGGTGTCCCCCCCCACACACCCCCCGAGGAAACGGACCTTGAGGAGGGCGGCCCGACGCGCCCCCGGGGGTGCCCGGTACCGGGGGCGCGTTGCCGCTAGGTGGCGCTCCAAGCCCGGTGACGGCGGCGCTGCCCCGACGGGGCGGGACCGGGCGGGGGCGGGTCCGGGCCGGGCGGGCTCCGCGGTCCCGCCGGGCGCTCCGTGCCAGAGCCCCCCGGGCGCTCCGGCAGCGCCGGCCTTCGCCTCAGGCGGGGCCGGGGCGCTGGGCAGCGGCGACCGCCGGAAAAGCTGCCCCGGTTCCAGCGGCGCAGCCCGCTGGCCACCGGGCTGTCACAGCCGCCACCCGAACAACGAGGCGTTGCACGTTCCTCGTAAAACTCATCGTCCGGTCCTTTGCCCGCCCCCGCCCCGGCTCGCAGGGGCAAGCGGCGGTGTGTGCAAGAGCGGCGGGGGCAGGCGACAGGCCGGCCCTCCCTCCTGGCGTTCCATGGTGACAGTGAGTTCAGCGGCTGCTCTTCCACCCTGCGAGTTCCCAGCAGGCAGACACCTCCAGCCGTCTGTCCGCTTCCCCTCACACCCCTGTACCCGAGAGCTGCCCACCCGCGCAGAGCAGCCCAGGCTCGTTTCCCCGCCACCCACCCTTACGCAACTCCGGTCTCTTCCTGAGCCACGGGGGCACCCAGGGAGCAGAAACTGGCTGCAGCTCCCTTGCTGGACTCTCTGGCATGGGAAACTGTCAGTGGGTGGGAGAGCTGGAATAGCCACTCCTACGGCTCCCATCCAAAGCCAGAAATGCAAAGATAGGGAGATGACAGGGACCAAGAAGCGAGGAATGCGGAGGATGGCACACTGTGGCTATCCCCACCTGGTACCCAGTCCACCCAGGCCCTCTGCCAGATGACACAGACCAGCCCAGGGGCTGTTCTTGGGTGCCAGCACTCACCACCAACAAGTCCTAACTGATTCCCTGGCAGCCCCACTTTCCCCGTGGTGCTCGACACAAGATGAGGGCAGATGAAATAAAAGTGTCTGTACAGTCTAGGGCACAGACCTTTCACGCTTTTAATGAAGAAAAATCTTTTCATTCTTCACCGAAGCCCACTCTCCTGTCACTCTCTCTAAGACTCCCCTCGGTGTCCGTTGCCCCTGGCAGTGCACACCATGGAGTTCCAGCTACCTGGCCTGCAGCCTCTGGACCTCTGAACATTCCTCCTCTTTTCGACATTTCCTAAATGAATCACCAAGTTCTGTTACTGGGAACCTCTGACACTTGGCAGGGAAGGATAGGATTCCTATTCCCTTGTTGGATCTCTCTCTAAAGCTTGGACAAGCTTGAAAAAGGCATTAATACGTGATTTGTAACAAATTTATCAACGTAGGAGACTACGATTACCTAGGAAGTGTCAAACAACTATGGAGAACTTCTGGAAAGTTAGTGGACAGCAACTTCTCTGCCAGTTTGTGGGGGTTTTTTTTGGAATACAAGGAAATAGGCTACTTATAAAATACAAAGGCACCTCTTATTGTCCCTGTTCAGAAAGGCAGCCCGCCTCCTGCCAGACAAGTGGCTTCAGATGGACTTTCTCTGCAACGCAGGACTGGAGGCCGTGGCTTCTGCTTGGTCACTGCTCCCCTCCACGGGCGTTTGTGTGTGCTCTTGGTTCTCCCTCCTTCTCTTTCTTTCGCTGAGCCACAGAGCGGGTGCTCTGACCTCCAATTTGCTCTGGAAAATTTTCAGTCTGGTAGGGGAAGGTATTTCGCTCATGTTGTCCCACCGGCTGGAGGTAGTGGTGCCAATCTCCAGGTGTCGTCTCTGCAGCACTCGGTAGGGCAAAGAGCAACGTGTAGATAAAGTGGGGATTGAGCAACCCGGCACTGCAAAGGCCAAGCATGCTAGGTCAGAGGTGAGCAGAAAAATCAGCAGAAGACCAACAAATACCCGAGCATCACCATGTCACATGGGAACAAGGGGTGAGGGAGCCCGTAGGGAGGGGGAGGACGCTGGTCTGTAACAAAAGAACCGAAAGAGGCCAGGAGACATGGCCTGCAACTGCCCGGGGAGCTCCCTGCCACTGGGGACTGCAAGGCAGGGTACGGCAGCTGCGGTTTCAGAAGAGAGGGAAGCGTGTGGCAATCGGTTTTTATGTTAAAATGAGGCAAAGTCTCGAGCCTGGTCTATGAGCTGGGGGGAGACGGAAGGAGAGCCAACCTCTCTCCGAGTTGAGACATTGTCCCTGTCTGACATTTCATAAGTGCTGGTATTTTTTACAGCGGAGAAGGGCAAGTGGAAAGCAGTAGATTGAAATCTGGCCTCCGCCAGGTACAACTTATGAGCTGTTGCTGGCATAAGGTGTGCGGCTGTATAAAGAGGGACCCGGGGCTAGAAAGAAGAAAAAACAGAGTGCACAACATGCTCAGAAATAAATTTCAATTTTACTTCTCCATTTTGCAGCCTTTATTGCAACATCGCTCCACTTAACTCAGTCTTTCAGGCAAGGTCCCCTCCTACCCCCCAGAGACCTTCCCACACCACCCCTGTGCTCTCTCCCAGCCTGCCCGCTTGCATGGGCACTGCTCTGCTCTGGGTCCCCCCACACTCTCCAGCTCACCTCCGACATATTACCTACAGCATCTTCTTCGTTGATGTAACCGTCAGCTTCTGGCATTAAATTCTTCCCTCTTTGCCCCTCTATGTTGCTTTAGACTCCATGTCTATGAGCAGCTGTGTTCACACAGGGTTTAGCGTGATGCAGCTCTGATCTTACTGATCTGCCAAGAGTTACTGCAAGGCAAGTAATACACGAGACAGGTCAGCAGCAAGAAGCATCAGAAATTACAGACAGCCTTTTTCTAGAGTATGATCCTCAGTCCACAGACCTTATAAACACTTTAGTGTTTGAGCGGTCACCGTTAAACTAACAGCATCTCCCCAAAGCTGGTGTCCTTCCAGGGACAGCTGCTGTAGACCTGGAACGCATGAACTGGAGAGCTTGCAAGAAATCCTGGAAAAGAAGACAATTTCCAGGAAGAAAATGCCTCTGCAATGCTTTACTGTAGGTCTGAGCCTGGAGCTGGAAAGTTGTGTCTTCTACAGTACAAAAGGGAAACCGGGGAGTAGAATTTAATTCATGACAGGAATGAGCAGTGAGGATGAGATCCTTCCCTCCACCTTTTCACCGCCCTGGTGTCCTTCTGTTACCCTCCCAGTACCTACACTGTTGCACACATGAATGTAGAGGAACCTGGATTCTATTGCATCAGAATTTTTTTTTTCTGCTTAAAAATGTAGATGTTCTTAAGAAGTAATTTGTGAGTTATGCTGTCTCCTTCGTCAGCTGACTAGTTCTAAAAAAAAAGAAATCATGAAATCACAAGAAAGAAGGTGCTTTTCACAGAAGTGCTGCCTTTCTGCTGAAATTGCTGTGTTGGGAGACCTGCTGCGGGAGGGCTGCTGCCCTCGGGTTTTTCACGGAGTGAGACCAGTGCCCGGATGCCGTCACCAGGAATGTCTTCATCTCCCTTCCTACCTAAAGCATCTCTCTGAGGAGGTTTTCCAGGACAATTATTAGCAGCCTCTGCACATCTGTCCAGGCCAAGCCATGGCACTTGCAGGGACAGATCTCGGTGTGCCCAGACCTCCACCCAGTCCTCTGTGGTGCGAGCCTCACTCTGCACCTGTTCCCATTTCAAAAACCCCATTTCTGGCCGTGCATTTGTTACGACAAGTGCGGAAACAATTTAAAAGAGACCAGAGTTAGCTCAAAACCTGCTTGCCGAATGCCAGGGTTTTGGATAAGTGGTTAGTCCCGCCAACAAGATTCCCATGAGAAGGTGAGAACGGACGTAGGCTCCTTGAGAGTGGATGTTGGGATTTGAGGTGAGCTGGAGGAAGTTTAAAGAGATGGAGGTACAGCAGGGAGGTGAGGGGGGGAGAAGGGAAGGAGGGGACAAGCTGGGCATCCAACCTCAATTACCACCCTGGCTGACGTGTGATCCTGGTGACTATGGGATTACTCAGCACTGCCCTGGAAAGGAGGTGTGGGCCACACCATCCCTGATATAATCTCTTTCACATGACAGTTGCACAGGCGTTTTATTTTGTTAGGGAAGATCAGCCCGGGCAGAGTACAACTTTCTGCAGAGTACAAATTTCTCTGCAAAGCAGCAGAGAATAGGGCAGAAATTTGAAGACGGCAAATTTAGATCTCAAAAAATATCTTGAAAAATTGCCCAGGAAATTTACCAACCGGTTTTAGCGTTCAGTTGTAGCCAACGGCTGTGGCAAGTTGGAGACCTGCCGGGGTAATGCCAAGAAAGACCAACAATGCATTTTGGGCAGGAAACCTTCTGCTTGTGGGTCCCTGAGATGTTTTGGAGGTAGGAAGCACATGAGACCGATTTTCAAGAGTTCAGTTGCAAGGGCCAGTTAGGGCAGCCGCTGGATGTAACTGCCAGATCAGAATGCAGGATAAAGACACAGAATGAGGGAGTAAACAGTCAGAAGAACAAGCCCCAGCTCACTGCAACTTGCCAGTATTTGCACCCAATACAGATGTTTGTATTTATGAAGGTATGGGCTCCAACTACTACCTCCAGCCCCAGCTCTCTGGCCAGGCCCAGCTCCAATTTAATCTCTGGTGCATTCACCAAAGATTAACTTGGTAGATAAAGATGGAACTAGAAATATTTGAAGCCTGAAAACCTGTTAGGGTACTTCTGTTATGGAAAGAAAAAATCCTTTTAAAACGTGAAAAGAAAAAGCAACCGAAAAAAAAAATAAAAGAAAGAAAAAGTAGGATGATCCACCGACTGATTCTTGAATTCTTCCTCTTTTCAAAGTTCTGAGGTTTGAACATTATGAACAGTTGACTGTTTGAATCGTATAATGCAATACCTGTTCCTCTGGCTTAACGTTACAATATTTCCCACACCGCAGGATTGCTTCACATTATTCTAAGAGGCAGTGTCATTTTCCCTGCAGTGCTAGGTCTTCTTTACTGAGGTGAAGGACACTCCTACTTCCTTTAATTATATGTTTTGTTTTAAATTAATGTCCTTTATTCTGGGGATGAATCACCAGCTTGTAGACAGGTAAATGTGGGAGTAAGAGAGTGAAAATATAAGTTTGATTCCCAAGGTGGGTGTCTTTAATTAAAACGGACATCAAGATTCAGTCTTCCTTCCCAAACTTAGCCCACAATTCTAAAAACATTTGGATTCCATGTTTCTATGCACGTATCTCACTTTCCTTCTGAATCATGTTACCCCTTTGGTTTCAGCGCACAGATTCCCTATCGCTTGTGTACCCTGCCAGTTGCACCATATCATGTAAAGTAAATACACCAAGACAAACTTTAAGGCCATCATCCCTGCACGAAGAGATGGGGAGGGGAGATCTGGCTTTGCTCGACTCTCTGGCTGTTTGCAGCCACAAGAAGGAAGCCCGGAGCAGCGCCGTGCCCTGCTCCAGCTCCGCTTGGATCTCCGCTCGCTGCTGTAAAGTGGCTCTGTGCACGTCCATCTGGACAGTTCTGCCTGCCAGTGGGATTTACTTAGTCAAGCACTGGACGGAGAATAACGGGATCTGTCTTCTATTTGCAGCTTTTCCCCTGCTTTGGCAAAAGGACTTGGAAAAAATCCCTGCTGCCTTGATTTCCCCAGGGGTAAAATGGAGCCCAGGCGGGATCTGTGCCCACCTCCCTAGGGCACTGTCAGCCCCGAGCACCAAGCCCCACTCAGGGGTGCGAAGGACGGGGCCCACGCTGGCAGGGAGGCGGCTGCAGGGTCCCGGCACACGCGTGTCCCGCCTCCCGCATCCCCTCCGGAGCCGAGCGGTGCCCGCCGCCATCCCCGCCGGCCCTCACCGCGGCCAGCCCCGACCCTCCCGCACCTGCGGGGCCCCGCAGCTCGCTCTCCTCCCACCTCCCCTCCCTCCCCAGCGAAGCCCCGGTTTTATTGCGGCCGGCTCGGCGGGGCACCGCACCGGCACACCCGCCCCGGGTGCCTCCTCCGGGGCCGGGGCCAGCAGTTACCGAGCGTGCAGCGTGGCAGGCGGCCAGGCGGTGACGCGCCTGTTGCTATGGGATCCACCGCCCCTATAAATAACTGAGGAAAGGAACTTTCCTAAGTCAGAGACTTTAGGACACGGGACCCAGAACCAGATGGTCCGGAGGAGGAGGAGAGGCGCCAGCTCCCGCCGCAGCAGCCGGAGCGGTGAAGCCCCGCCGCGCCGCCGGACCTGATCCAGCCCAGGTGGGCAGCGCAGCCGGGGGCCGTGCCCAGCGCCAGAGACTGAGGCAGGGTCTGGAGCCCCCCCCCACCCCGACGGCGGCAGCTTGATCCTCTGCCGGGGGGGCCCCCCCTGCGTCGTTTTCTCCTCCCCGCATCCCCCTTTGCTTTCATGCAACGCCTGGTGGCCTGGGACGCAGCATGCCTCCCCATCCAGCCGCCCGCCTTTAAATCCATGGAAGTGGCTAATTTCTATTACGAGGCGGACTGTCTGGCTGCTCTCAACAAGCTGCACCCGCGGGCGGCCGGGGGCCGCTCCATGACCGAGCTCACCGTAGGGGACCACGAGAGAGCCATCGACTTCAGCCCCTACCTGGACCCCTTAGCATCCCAGCAGCCGGCGCAGCCGCCTCCTCCCGCAGCAGCAGCAGGGGGCAACTTTGAGCCTCCCTGCAGCAGCGGCGGCGGCCAAGATTTCCTTTCCGATCTCTTCGCCGAGGACTATAAAGGAAGCGGCGGGAGCAAGAAGCCCGACTACACCTACATCAGCCTCGCCCGCCACAGCCACCCCTGCGCCAGCCAGAGCCACAAGCCGGGGGGGCTGCCGGGCTGCTTCCCGCCCCAGATCGTGGAAACCAAAGTGGAGCCGGTCTTCGAGACCCTGGACTCTTGCAAAGGGCCCCGTAAGGAAGAAGGGGGAGCCGGGCCGGGACCGGGGGGCATGTCCTCACCCTACGGCAGCACCGTGCGCTCCTACCTGGGTTACCAGTCGGTGCCGAGCGGCAGCAGCGGGAACCTGTCCACCTCCTCCTCCTCCAGCCCCCCCGGCACCCCCAACCCCTCCGAGTCCTCCAAGTCCGCCGCCGGCGGCGGGGGCTACTCCGCCCCCCCGGCGGGCAAGAACAAGCCCAAGAAGTGCGTGGACAAGCACAGCGACGAGTACAAGCTCCGCCGGGAGAGGAACAACATCGCGGTGCGCAAGAGCCGCGACAAAGCGAAAATGCGCAACCTGGAGACGCAGCACAAAGTCTTGGAACTGACGGCCGAGAACGAGCGGCTGCAGAAGAAGGTGGAGCAGCTCTCCCGGGAGCTGAGCACCCTCAGGAACTTGTTCAAACAGCTGCCCGAGCCCCTGCTCGCCTCCTCGCCTCGCTGCTGACCCCCGGCCGGGCGGCGGGGCGAGCGGAGCCGCCGGCACCTTGCCCTGCTCTGCGCCCCCCTCGGGGCTGGGGCGAGGGGAGAGCCGGGGGGGCGGGGGGGGAGGAGAGGGAGGGTTGGTTGGGTTGGTTTTGTTTGGAATTATTTTTTTTTTTTTGTGTCTTTATTTACGTGTTGGCGGAAGGTCCCGCCGCGGCGCGGGGACCTCAGCGGGGGCCGGGGGCTGTCGGTGGCCGGCGCGGTGGGGCTCCGGCCCCGGGCGGGCTCTGCAGGCTGCTGGGCGCTGGGGTTATTTAAAAGAGCGAGAGGAGAGCAAGGGCAAAGTGATGCAATCCTTTAAGCATGGCTGGGAATGCTGTGTACATGATGCAATCTCGTGTAACTGTCAGTCATGAATTGAGTAATCTGTTAAAGATGTTCCTACAGTTTTTTTTATTATAAAGAATAATCTATTTCTATAAGAAAATACATATGTATATTTTGGGATCTATGCATTCTTGCTACATTTGAAGCATTAATGAACAATTTTAATAAACTTTATGTCTAGGTTAAAAAAAAGTAGCTTGTTTTATTTTGAAGGCACGTTTGAAGTTAGATTAAATGCAGGGTTGAAATTCTAGCTGAATCTGGCTCAATGCTGTGATCAGGGATAAGGATTTTTGTTGGTCTCTTGGCTTTCTCTGTGACTCAGAGAAAGGGAAAAAACCCACCCCAAACCAAAAAAACAAAAACCCCAAGAGAAACCCAGCAAAGAGCAGAGCTGGAAGCTTTAGCCAGTTCTTGTTGCCTCATTTTATTTCCTCTAATCACTCGCTTTAGCTGCCGCTTGGGTGTTGTTTGGGGAGGAGGTGTTTGTGTTGGGTTTTTTTTTTTTGCACTTCTTGCTGTTCTGAACGTGTACAGCGAGATGTGCTATCCAAACCATGACCAATCTTTGGCAAAGTATCACCAAGTCTGAAGTGGGAGGGAGGAAAAAGTAAGGGAGGAAGCTTGAAACGAGGTTTTGTTTCGTGTTTTTGTTTTGTTTTGTTTTTTCCTTTACAGAGTTTCTATTCTCTAACTTATGATTCAGCGTTTCTTATGTTTGTAGTTTACAGGAATAAACATGAGAAAGTAGCATTTCTGTTGGATGTCAGTAATTTCGGTCATTGCTCAGGAAGCTCTCATGAAACCCGGCCAGGTGAGAGGCATATGAACAACTCACTCCTCTTTTCTCTTGAGACATTTCTCTAAAAACTGTAGACTGGTGTTTGTTTCTGTGTGCATGCGTGTTTGCTGGGGGCAAGCCACAGATAAGTGTCTGGGGGTGGGGACAGAGGAGGAAGTTTGTAGCAGGCCATCACTTTGTTTTAGAGAGAACTGAGGCTCTGGCTGCTGATGGAACACGCCAGCCTGGCCAGGGCCCCCAGGTTGTGCTATTGTCCCCGCTGTACGCTGCTGTGCCGAGGTCTGTAAGAAGTTAACAGTCTCAAGCTGGTTGCGTGGAGGGAGTTGGGCAAATGGTCGGGTCTTACTCAGCATTTTCCATTTTCCTGTTAGGCCAAATTTAAGTGTTAAGTTTTCAGATCCAGATTCCCAGTGCGCCAGAAAGGAAACTCCTTAATCGTCTGTGCTCTGTTGGACAGCTGAGCACAGAAGGGGGTTTCTGTATAAAGACAGTGGACTTGAATTTGCTGCTATACATTCCAGGACAAACAGCAGTGAATTGCAGAGGGACAGATCTTCAATTTGTTGCTTATTTCTAGTGTTTCTTTAAGCAAGGCATGTTTTCTCCTGAAAGAACCGTTCTGGGTATTTTGACACTTGCAATCATAGCCTCCTGTGGGTGAATCTCCCAGAGCTCTTACTGAAATCTGTGGCACATTCCCGGCTCCCCCAGTGCCTCCATGGCTCCTGCTCGGAGCTGTGCAGTAGAAAGCAGTGGAGTGTTAGTCCTGACAGAGATTTCTCTTGTTTGCTTTTTAATTTGTACAGTGCAGTTAAGTTGTTTTTATGAGACCCTAAGAATAGATTTTCTTGGGTGAGCTAGCTCCTGCACCAGCATGACTCAAGTTCTTGCAGGCAAGATAGACGTTAGATCTTGTCTTGACTGTCCCTCGTGACGATGATTACTCCAGCCTCCCGTGGCTGTTTATTCTACTATTCTTCTAGTTACGAAACTTATCCACATCGTTAGATCCTATTTTCTTGTTGTGCTGTAGGCCATGTAATGTTACCCAAACTTACAAGCTGTGTTCCTAGTCAGAACCGAGTGCTGCTGAGGGTGGAATTGCTGGAGGACTGAAGATGTCCTCAGATACATTTCTTTCTTTCTTTATATATGACAACGCTTCCAACAAAAGTTCAGCTTGTGGGGGCTGGAGGCAGGGTAGGTTGAAAGATAAGATGTACTAAAGGTATTTATATTTGTTTAAATAATAGTCCAGTTTTGGAGATAGAGCTCTGTCAGGCATGAATGAGCTAATCCCCGTCCTTAAACTTTGCCTGCCACAGTTCAGAAGGGCCAGGGCGGTGTTGCTGCAGTGTAAAGAACGATGTTTAAATTACTGCTGTATTCCAGTGTATCTCTTAATTAGGATTGCAGAGCTCTCACTCAGGAGGGAACTTGTGCAGCAACAAGTTTTTGTCAGAAAGATGCAGTTACAGACAGGAAAACTGACGACATAAATGCACCAATTTCACACTATTCTCAAAAGGAATCCGTGAAAGAGTTGGAAAGAGAATTCCCAAATCCTTCATTCTTAACCTTGTATTACCCACATAGCTTACATTTTAGGAGCTTTGTAGCGCTATTAAATGCATGGAGGTCATGAAATACCCTGCCTTATAAACAAGCATATGGAAAAGCCCCTGCAATTAAAATATTTCCTAGAAAAAAACAGTCTGGAAAAAAAGAGTTTGGAAATGAATCTGAGAAAACTCCAAGCACTAAAGTAGACAAAAGATTCCAAATACCTTTTCTAATCACAGGGGGAGAATTGGAAAATCCCTGTCCAAACAGTGGCTCAGGTCCAAATATTGATACAGTTTCCCATTACAAATAAGATTCTGTTGACTGAAAGCAGAACTCGGTACATCTCGGTTGTCTTCTGACAGGGTGTCTTCAGCTTTCTGTCCTTAAGCGACTCAGCACCGCCTGTGGTCAGACTGTGCGGTCCATACGCAGGGAAGTTACGGCACTTACTCCAGAAGTCTGGTTTGAATTTTATGGAAGTTTATAAACAGTATTTTGTTTGGGCTTTTTTTTCCCCCCTTTCAAATTATTTATTACCTTGACTGATTCATACTGGTCTTTCTCATTACTAATAAAATAACAGTTTCTTCCTATGAAGAAATAAGTAAGATCAAATCCCTAGCACTGACGTCCCCTTTCCAAAGGGTCTAGCACTGTTTTATTGTTTGCTAGGTGTTTGAATTTAGTTGTGTTTAGTTCTGCAAAAGGAATCATATGTATCATTTTAAAACAAAATATTTAAAAATAGAATTATAATTTTCTTAGCCATTCTTCTATCTATTAATAGAAATGGTTACTCTCTGCTGATCTGCATGTATAGCCCTGTGCAGCTCCAGCATTGTGTGGTGTTGCTTTCACACTTTTCCCGCTGCTTTCCCTTACTGACTCTTGGAAGATGCAGGAGAATTTACACTTGTTTCTCTACTAATTTTTTCTCCTTTGTCAAATAAAATCACCCAAATTGCACACATGCACCAAAGGGTTATTGGGCGGGAGACTTGATCACATTTGATAACAGTATGGTCTTTTCCTCATTGAAATTCTGCAATAGCCTTCAGATACCAAAATTACAACCTGAAAAAAGCTTTGTGCACAATGTTTATCTTTACAATTTCATTGCTAGAACAGCTGTCGTTGATGTGGTTGTGTATAAAAATGCAAAGTTACTCTCATACTAGCTAGTTTTCAAGCCATGTTTCATTAGCTGTGACCAGAATGAAAGTCAATGCAACTCAATATCTGCTTTAATAAAGAGAAAAAATGTATATGAGGCCAAATTACACATCTTCTTTTGTTATTTATAGTGATACAGCTTAAGATACAATAAGCATTGCCTTGCATTTTCCTGTCATTTGTACTGACACAGAGTCTAAAGCACCACCAAACTGGAAGGGCAGTGTTCTGCATTCAGTTTGTACCGGATAAAGATGATTATATGGTGGACGGGGGGTAATGATGAATTTGGTTCTAACTCTTTTTGCTACCAATTGCTAATGCAAAGAAATTTTTATCCCTACACTCCGGAGTCTTGGCCTTTTTTGAGTTTAAGTCCACGCAAATGCTTAACAGTCAGAATTTTAGGGCAAACCTCATACACTTATGTGAAGTGTGAAGAAAAATTTAAACTTATGCATGTGTGTTGGAAGGGTCCTAATACATTAATCAGGAAATCCAAACAAAACTAGGAATATAGTTAGCTACTCCTAAGGAAACAATTCAGTTCAAATTCTGAATATTTTTTTTAATCAATCAATAAAGTAAAAATAAAACCACGTGGCCAAAACTGTACATGAAATATGTGAGGGAATTAGTTTTCTTTTGATAGACACTCACTGAACAGACAAGTGAAATCATTAAAAGAATGAAGTTCTATTTAACTATTTGGTGAGACCCAAAACATAGCCTGAGAGCTTACTCTTTGCAACATAAAGCTAAACCTTGGAAGAAACTCTACGTTTGGATAATATTCTGAGGTTTTCTGAGGTTCCTGATTCTTTCACGTGAACTGAGGCTGTTTTGCGCCAGCCTGGGCAGATGAGCAGAGCAATCTATGGTGAGTATGTAAACACCTAAAAAGATTAGATACAGCCTCGAGTTGACAGCAGGATCATGTGAAATTTATGGTGTGGTGTTAGCCTGATGCAAAACTACATGAAATTTCAGGAGAGTTTCTCCCTGAGATGATCCTGGCAGCGGCAGCGTGGCCGCCTGGGGCACCACCCCTGGGGTTTGAGGCCAGCACAGGCGTCCTCGGAGCCGCTCTCGGGCAGAGCCCTCACCTTCGGCACAGCCGGAATTCTCATTTGCTCAGTCCCATCTATTGGAGACTCAATTGGAAACCAAATACCTTTCGTGATCATTTCCCCACCTGCTGAACTGTTCCAATGTTTTGTTTGAATAAAGGGCTTTCCTCCCCTCCTAGAAATGTTGATGGTTAGATCTGCCTGGCTGTGAAAAACGCTAGGGCTGGAATTGAAAAAAGAGAATAAACGGGCTAAAAGCTGCCGAAGCTAATTGGTTTGCATTTGCAATAGGGACACGTTTAGTTCCAAACCTTCTGAGTGGATGTCACATTTCCACAGAGCAGCACCAAATTGAGTCCTCATTTGTTTTAAAATTGTCACGAATTTATATATTTACTATTAAAATTATTTGTATAATAAATAATAATAGATTCCAATAATATTTTCTAGTTAATTAAAAGCTAAGGAAGACTTTGATCTATATCCAGTTTTCTCCTTGCCCTGTCCTATCTGCTCTTGCCTCTGGGATTCCTGTATCACATATTACATAGCTGTCAAAGCACTTTCTCAGCATTCAGGGTATTTAAATAAGAGTTTTTAGTTAGGTCTCATAATTTCATACAATTTGCAGAATAAATCCTCTAAATCATACTATAGAAGTGCTGGCTTGGTCAGCAGACCTGGTTTTGAAGGGGTAGAATGCAGACACCTCTGGATATCATGCCAGGCAGAGTAAAAAACTGAATTTTTGATAAAGAATACAAGATGCTATAGTCCCTATCCCTACACAAACAAAGCTCAACGGCTTGTTTGTTTTCTATAAATACCTTGGGTTTGCTAGTATATTGCAACAGCAGTTCATTAAGCCTGTGGTAAGTAGCTCATTGATGTTGTCTAGAAATTGCAGCAATAGGAATCACAGTCTCCTTCACACAATGCAAAAATCCCTCTAACGCCTCATCTGCCGTATTCCCCTCCTCTGTTACCTCACCTGGGATCTGGCTCCACAAAAGTTCTGCGATATATTTTCTATAAGCGAGCGGAGGAGCTTTGGGTTTAGAAATGAATGTCATGGTGACACGATGGGAAAATATTTCTCTGCAACATGATGAAACAATTACTTGGCTGAAGTAATTCAGGAAGGGAATCACAAGAACAAGAGAAAGTGCCTGGAGCCGGTTGGAGAAGCAGGAGGAGAGCAGCAGTGGCTCTGGAGCAGAAACATTGTTTTGCTAATTTCCCCAGCCTCTGCCATCTAGACAATAACTCAGGGGTGGATGTTTCTGACAGTGATTTGCCACACTTCTCTGAGCCTAGGTGTCTTATTTGAAACAGTGAAATAGAGATTCTGTCTCTATTGGTTTTTGAAATACAAAAGGCCAGAAAATGAACCTAGAATGTAATTTATTAAGATAATTCAGCGTTTCAAACATTTAAATGTACAAGGAGCAGAATAAAATCTGTGGGATAACTTGGCACAACGAGATGAGTAGAATTACAAAAAAAAAAGGGAGTAATTATCAGGGAGTTTGGTTGCTTGAAGGAATGCAAGCTGGACCAAAGCCACTCACGCGTAACTTCAGCACGCAAGCCAGCTTTTGTGCCAGCTCGGTGAAGAAAGATAATTTCCGAGCAGCACTGCCGTCTTGCTGCTGAGTTATTGATGACCACTCACGGTGGCAGAAAATATTTTTGTGCTTAAAGTTAAGAATAGTGCTGACTGTGGGGTTGAGTCCCCAAATCTGAAGGAGTAGAAGAGAAGGCAGAAGGCCTTTATGTCTGATTTTAGCTATTGGGTGCACAGTATCCTTAACCACTTTCAAAGCAAATTACATAGCTGCGGAGTTAATGAGTGTAGAACGCTGACATAAATTAAGATGCAAGGGATAAATACTGAGCTTTGAAACAAAAGAGACAGTTTCTGGTCCTCACTCCTTCACCAGCTTATTATATATCTTTAGATTACCAGTTAGCCCCTGAATGTAATAGAAGCCGTATGCACATACGTGCATCTCTAGTTATGAGTGCAATTGCCGTAGCTGCAGGTATATTTGCCTATTATATTTAGATCCTGATCTTACACATGTGCTTCATTTTATACATGTAGCTGTAGTGATTTCAGTGGAACTATTATTACTCGCATGAGTAATGATAAATGCATAGATCTGTATTTACATGGATGTATTTACATGCATCTGTATATACATGGGCCTGAGATCACAGTGTCTCTGGGAACATTTTTGTGCCCTGATCAGTTTTAGAGCACATGGCCTAGTAAATTTTGAGCATTTTCATTTCACGTGTTTTCAAATTCAAGAGATCTACCCATGGCAGAATCACAGGCTGATTTGTCTGTCTCTTCCTGTACAAAAGGAGATGACAGTGGCTTCAGCATTTTTGTATTTCCCAGAGGAAAAAAACCACAACAAAACACCTGACAGGCGGGATGCTGCCTACGCTCTCACAGCTATCATTGGGTCCAATTCAACCAACTACCTGAGTGTATGTTCTACCTGGGCAGAAGCAAAACAATGCTGAACACAAGCTTTAAAGTTTTGGATGTGCCAAATGCTCTACTGAAACACATCTTTCCAGAGCCTCAGCTGCAGCTGCCTGGCCTCTGGATTACTGCTGTCATGCAGCTGTGGCACGGGCATAAATCCTGGGAAAGAAAACATGATAAAAATCTGGATGTCCAGAATGATGGTGAATGAGATCCACTCAAACAGGCCGAAAGGAATCCTGATTTCCTCCTACTGTACTGAAGGAGCCCATCCAGTTTGTACACTGGCCAGGTCTGGAAAGCCACTGTTTCGGAGCATGGTGTTAGTACCTGGCTGCTGATCAAAGGATTCTTAAGCAATAACCCACTCCACATCAGCAAGAGCTGCTGCCAAGAACCATGGCCTTCTATGGGCTGGAAGACAACTGATAAAGCAGATGCTGAGAAAAGCAATGATGCCTGCATTGGGCAATCTGAGTGCTACTAATGGCTACTGGAAAATGTTATTTTTATTCTAGTTCTACAGTTGCATAAGCCTGATTCGCTAAAGGCTAAGGCTCACAGTGACATGGTGTTTGTACAGGGCTTGCCTTTTTTTTTTTTTCTTTTGCAAAACATTTTATTTAGATGAACAGATGCTCTCACTTTATAGGGGAAAACCACTACTCCGTGGTAGTTCTTCCTCTGTCAATAACAAATATGGGCCAGTTGCACCTTTCTCCAGAATGAGCTCCTGTGGATTTTGGCTTGCGCAGGGTGGGGCACTCAGAACAGGTGGGAATGATGCACTCACACCTCTGGTACTACAGTCCTGTGCCTGGCTGCAGGGGATACAGTTCTCAAGCGAGGTTGACAGATTGGAAAGGGCTTGGCAAAAAGGACAAGGCAGCAGATCTCCATGTGGTGAAGAGGACTGAAAAGAAGGAAGTGATACCAAACAGTACATGGTTCTGGGAAGAGTATTGCAAGCTGTGGCAGTGATGGGAACTGTTCCCAACAGACAGGCTAGGGGCAATGAACTATTTTCCCACTGACCTCATGGTAACATGAAGTGAAAATTCCACTGTAGTGTTTTCTGCCAAGTCCTTAAAGGCAAAACCTTAGCAAATGCCTCCTGCTTTTGCATTAATTCACTAGCAGGTGCTCTTCTGCACGAGCCCTGCGAGAGCTTTATTACCAGAGGTACACTAACTATTAAACAGCCATAAGCTTAACCTGGTATTTACTGCAGGACTGTGCCTTTTTATTGCGCGGAGGGAGGGAACTCCCTTCTCAGCACCTCCAGGTGGTCCCTTCAGGGCAGGGTTGAGGCACATTGGCGAGAAGGGGTGGGGTTGGGTGGGAGAGGCTTTCATTGCTGCCCTACCTGTTCTGGGCATAAATTGAAATGATCAGTCTCTAAATCCTGCCAATTAGGCATGCTTTACTGGCATTAGAGTCAGTTTACTATGATAGGTAAAGCTAAAATGTTTCTCTTCTTAAAAACAAGAGGCAAAATGCCGCTTTAACACATTTAACTCCTGGAGCAGGGGTAGTGGGGGGCAGCAGTGCACTCTGTTGGGTACCTGCCCTAGCCCAGACAGGCAGGAGCAGGGCCGCTTTCTGCCACATGGAACAGCTCAGGGACAAACACCCAAACACGTTTGTGTAGCCTCTTCCCACAGCGACTGCCAGTCCGTGGAGCAGGGCTGGAGGATGCAGTCTGTGGTCCCCTGCAGCACCCTCTCCTCTGCAATTAACTCCTCTTTAACATTCAGGGCAGCATTAGACGGGGAGAAAAAAATAGTGGTAATTCTTTTCTAGGCTCCACCTGCCAACAAAGCTCCACCTACTTGGGAGAGCAAAATGAGAAGCTTTTTACAAGACTATGAAACTGCTAATAAACGTAGTATCTGTGCTCTCAAGTTAGTACCTTCCTAATCTTCTGATCAAGAGATTCCTATAATGACAAGGGCAATACGGACCGCTCGGGCCTATTACTTCTGCAGTCTGAGGCAGACATTGTTCTATTTTTTGCACACTGCTCCCACTCTGAGGGCTATCTTGGTTACTATAAAGGCCAGAAATGATAGGGTTGGTTCTCTTCCTCAAAGAAAAGTTATCTTTGCAGCATGTGCTTCTGCCTGTGAAAATATGGGTATGCTGTGCTGCCATGAAGCATGAGGCTTCATCCTTATCTGCATTCAAAGAAGAAGAGGGTGAGGACCATCTCCCAACAGCCTTGTATTCCTTTCTTGTGAACCATTCTCACCACTTAAACATTTAGCCTCTGCTGGTCCAGAATAAGCATTTCTGATATCAGCATTTCAGACCTCTGCAAACCTCACTTGCTTCAAAGCAGGCTTTATTCTGAGAAGAGTTGGTCACTGGCTCTTGGGTATGTGGAATGTTTGTTAGGAAGTGAAGAGGAAAAATTGGAAAATTAATTATCCATGTCAAAACCATTTCATACTGCGTAAAGCTCGCCTGTGAGGAATGCTGCCTTTTACTGTCCTATGTCCTGGGAACTCTGACCGACTCAGCCTCCTGCATCCACAGCTTGTCAAGATCCAGTCTTGTGTATAAATCTAGGGCAGAAAAGTCCATTTATTATAAGCTGCTTTACAAATGCAGTACTAGGTTCTTCCCTCAACTACCTACCACCTTGTCGAGGGGAGAAGGGAGGTGAATGTGACCTCCAAATAAACACCTCTCTCAGCTAATTTGTGCTCTCTCCAGCCTCCCCCCATGGATTAAACATTAGCCAGGGCTCTCAGGAGGGCTTTGGCCACGCTACAGAGCCAAGTAAGCTGGTGAGACATGGCATGGTGCAGGAGGGCCCTGCACTGGTCCTGTGCTAAACGTTAAGCCCAGATGGTCACTTCTCAGCCTCTGATGCAGAGACTCTGCTCTGCATTAATTAGGCAGGAGTGATGACCTAGTGATGCTGGAGTAAGGAAAGCAAAGTCCTGTATCTGGCATAGCTGCAAACTTGTTTGGGGATCTTGGGCAAGTGAATTCGCCTTTCTTTTGTTCAGTTCTTTTATCTGCAGAAGGATACTTCCTGGACTGGGGAGAACAGAGCAGGGTGTCTCAGGTATTATTTGTCTAAAGAACTGTGAAATATAAGATAAGAGACCTTGACAGTTTATATTAAAAGCTAAATATATGAATGAATTCAGGAGGGAAAGTTTTCTGGTGGAAATGACTGGAAGCATAACTGTCCCTCACTCCAAACACTTCCTAGGCAGTAACATGACCACACAGAGTTTGGCTCATTATATATGTAAAATACGCAGATGCTATTAGAAAGTAATTTTTTTTTACCCAGTGAGTAAAGAAGTCCATCCCTCATGATGAAATCCTCTGCAGGGGCCATATTTTTGTCATGCCTCATACTTCTCAAGCTAATTTAAGTCACCCTCAAAGCTGGATACTACCTTCCCTTTTCTCCCATGGAATCTGAGCTCTGTGTTCCCGTAAGTTCACTGAGTCCTCAGCATTTTCCTTTCAAATTCCCTTCCCTTTGGCAGTATGTAATTCCTGATGTTGGTGGGTATCGTTGCAGTTTTATTAAATATGTAATAACGTGCTGCTTGGGAACAACATGTCATGATAATAAACCGTCCACGTAATTAGGCCTGACTCGTCAATCAACATGGAAAAGGACTGAATGGAGTCCATAAAAGCACCTTTAAGAGGCTGATGGAAATGTTTAATGAAAAAATAAATTAGCAGTGTTTTGTATTGTTAAGTATTTTGCAGAGCAGAAAATTAATTAGCACTGAAGAGAGCACACTCTTCTGGAATGCCCATGTGTGGCCCATTATATCCCATTTTGCCCTCTGAGTCATCCCTTCACCGCCACTGATTCTGTGCGAACAGGAGCAGTCCCAGTACGATCAGGTTTAGTGACTTACTCCTGTGAGTAAGCAGCCGCAGAGGGAAATTTCCCCTTGAGCAGTGGCCGCGGCACCATTGGCAAAAGCTGCTGAAATAACTTTTCTATGAAAAAAAAAATTACATTTTGGCATATTATTATTATTACTTTTTTACTTTTCACTTTAGAAATGTTATTATTTTCGATGAAATGCTAAAAACGTGTCTCCAGTAAGCTATATAAATCAGAAGTCTGTATGTATCCCAGACTGATGATCTGAGACATCTGGCACTTACGCCTGGGGCCTTCCTGCACGGGAGAAATTGCCCCCATGAAGAGAACGCACATTTCCAAGAGCTAAGCGAAACAGAAATAACAAAATAGTTCCTGGTGCGCTTAAGCCCTGAAACTGCACAAGCAAGTTACCGCGGCCAAATCCAGCTCTGTCCAAGTCTAGGTGAAAGGTCGTCCACGAATTAGGAAGCAAACTATTGAGTTACCAGCGTTGCAGCAACAGAATAAACTCTCACCGCCTGATTGACTAAGACAGTGGGATATCACCCCTAGCTATTGGCAACCGGCCTCTCATCATTAACCCTCATTAAGGTGGTCATCTCCAAACCAAACAAATACTCAGTTCAGTTACTAATACAAAAGACATCAATTGGATTTATATAAGAGTATTGCAAAATATTAAATAATAAAAGCTGCTACCAACCAACAGCAGGAAGATTCATCCTCCTGCAATGTTTGTGTCTCAAACAGACAAAGCCTGGCTATTTCGGGGAAATCACACCTTGCCTGGTGACAACTCTTGCTCTGTGCATTTGATGTGGGGAGAGGGGTACTGCTGGCATACTCTGTCTGTCTAAATCTGACAGCAAGGCTAAGGCTGGCACTTAACTGCATGAATCACCAACTACCGAAATCTAAAAGCTTGCATATGCAAATCACTAATTAAGCATATTAGCATAGTCAGTTACCCAAACTGTAATCTTAATCGTATCTCCAAGTTAGGCAGGCAATCACACACCCATTCTGGAGATTTGCATTTGTGAGCATGGTTTCCCGAGAGCTAGGTCCAGAAACTAGTCTAATAACCAATTTTTCCTCATGCAGTTCCAGGAAGGAAAAAGAAGAGTGAGCCTGTGCTGAGTGGCTTCCTCTTCTGAAAAGTAATGGGGGATTGTACGGAATCAGCAACTGATGTGGATAGCTGAACAACTGAGAGCGCTCTCGTTTAATCTAATGTCCACCTTTGCGACTCCTTCAACCCAAACAATGTGGTTTTCCCCCTATTAGCAAATATTCAGACACAGGAAAAGACTATGTGCCAGATTTTTACTTTATTTACATTGAATTACCTGAGATTAGAATCTGAAACTAGAAACTTTCTTTATACAGTTACAAATAGCTATATTATGCAGTTTTAAGGGGTTAAGAAAAGGAGGAAATCATAACCACAGAAGTCATAAAGGCAACTTATCCCAAGCCAAATAGTTTTGTTTCTAACGCAGGGCTTTAATTATAACATGTCATATAATGATGACATAGTGCTATAATAGGCAAATATAATGCATTAATCTGATATTATATTTTGGCTTTAACAATAGGTGCAGCGAACCAGCCTTAGTGGATAACTCATTCAGAACCTATCTGCACACTCCACCTAGATACTTATCTGCCTCTTTAATTAAGTGGAGGGAAACTTCTTGAGGCCATACCCATAAAGCCAGTCTCTGATGATAGCAGAGTTACTGGAAGCCTTTGGTAATCGCTTACACCCACGTATTGTGGTTAGCTTCCAACTTTGGCTCTTTCCTCCTCGCCTTGGAACCACCTATTTTTTCCCTAGTGTAAATCCCCTAGTGTTTTTGTATTAAAAGGGGTACAAAAGACCTCCAGGGTTTGTTTAAGCAACATGTCAGCATATTGTCATTGGCCTCCTCAGAACAGAACCAGGTTCCTAGTTCCAGCAGTGAAAAAAAGAGCTTTGGCAAATTTTTCACTTACCAGTATACTTCTTGAAACAGTAGCAACAGACTGTGTTGGTGAACACAGTACGACCAGTGCCACCTTTGCACAATGCAAGTTCCCCAGGTTGTCCTCAGCACGTGCTCATGGCCATCAGAGACACTACAGACACTGACTTCGGTGGGAGCTGGATTGGGCCTTGTGGGATGAAATCATCTTTCCTGATTCCGTGCACAATGAAACTTTGTGTACGTTGAAAAACACCCTTTTTTGCTTCTTCAAAAACAAAGAGTTCGCAGGATTTACACACTAAGCTAAAAATATAATTTTAACTAATATATTAGCTTGGAGAAGGTGGTTCCCTGAGTTGCAGTGCTTGCTCTCAACTAGGAATTTTTGAGAGAAAGGTCCAGCTCTGAGGCAGTAATACACAGCAATCACAAAGACCAAGCATGTAAACAGCATCTGGAGAAAGCACAGGGACAGCAATCTCGAGGCCATGGGAGATAACTCTCTGAGGTGACAATAGTGTACAGCAAGGTCTATAGCCCCTGTAGCAGAATAAAGGCAGCTGACACAAGGTCCCTATACTTCAGTATTCGCTAAGCAAAAATGGCTCCAACAGCTTACCACCGCCTTCTCCTTTTTCTCTCCTTCTGTGTCTCACTTCCATACTCTCCTCCGATCTTTTCCAGTATGAAAGGCTCTGCTAATGACCTTTGAACAGATCCTGTTGAGAATGTCACTGCAGAGCTTCTTAATCTTATGGTGGCGCCTAGATAATATGGTGATGGGTACTGAAATGCTGAAAAACAGACAGACAGATAGCTAGATAAGATTAGATACATAAGTAATTTAGTCCGTCATCATACAGAGCAGCTGACATAAGTTCATTTGTAAAGCCAACTGCTAGAATTGCTTTAGAAGTCCTTACATTTTAATTCTGTTGAAAGACAGACCTTTGATCTGAATTGTTTTGGTGGCATGTACATTATTTGAATGGAACCTCACCTGACCAGCTAATACCAGACCGGTCATTCCTGGCATACTATTGCCATAGGAGAACAGTGTACATGCAAATCCATACCTACCGATAGCTCAAGGGCAGACAGATAACTGAGCATCATGGAACAGATATAGACTGAAAGCATGAGCACCACTTTATGCTGATATGCAGAATGAATCATGGGTAATAAAAGGCTCAAACAACCACATATATGACTAAATGTAACACCAAAACACTTTTGAATTAAGCATGATCAGAAAATAAAAGGAGAAAAATTAATAGCTAAGTGTTATTGCTTCTCTTTTTCATTAATATTTATTAATTTACACTGGGGGAGATGGAGGAGGAAGAGAAATAAAACATACCTGTCAGATTTGCTATTGTTTATAGACAGTTTCAGATTCCAGCTCTCAGGTACTAGCAAAACATTGGGATGTTTGTACTGCACTCATTGCAGGGAAAATTATTTACATCCACATGTTCTGTTTTTTTAATTTGGCATTAAAAAAAATTTCAAAGACACTTCCTAGGGCAGTTTATTTTTGAAGTGGGTTATTTGTTTTCACTCTAAATCTGAGGCCACAGTAGTATTCCCATCTATGGGAGGGGTAAGAGTGTTAATATAAAAGTGTAGAGTTTGTTAGTCTATGCGTTTCTCTGTGTGACATTCACCCCAGCGCAGACACTTTGCACCACCAAGACCTACTAAAGCAAAAATTGCTAAGCGCAAGGAGGAACCACAGATAAATGGTTGCATGTCTTAATTAGTGATTGCTGAAGCTCTCAGAAGATTCTGTGGTTTAATTAGAATAAGCATTCAAAAAGTTCAAATGTTAATCCAAGCCTCTTTAGTTTGTAATGATGGAAGTCACTCTCTAGAGCTGGCTTACTCATTCCGTTTTTAATATATCCTGGCTGAAGTTGGGTTTGAACCGCTGCACAAACAGCAGCTGTCACAAAACGTAGCTTCCACCTTTATACCCACTCAAAATCAGTAATTGTAGGTGTGCAGAAAAATCAACCGACTGAACAGCAGTCTCCAGACAGCACTTGCCACAGTCTTGTGTCCTTCTGTGACACTTTATTTTTGCATATACTGGGCTCTAAGGCTTGAAGGCTTGGATTAATCTTACTGAACTGTTAGAATCCCCGTTTCCTTAACGTTTGGGAAGCTCAACCTCTTTTTGAAGATACCTGCCTCTTGTCAGTGACTACAGTGAAGGAGCTAGACTCCTAATTTGAGCATCCCATTTATTTGCCTGTACTTTGGAAGGATCAAGGTCCAGCTCTCTTGTGAAATGCCTGATGTTACGGTATCTCCCTGACCAGTAACCTGTCGCCCATAGCTAGTCCGTTATGGGATATTTCAAGTCATCTTTCCTGCAGGTTGGTGTGTTATAATGGACTGTAACTCAGGGGATTTGATTCTCTAAACAGAAGTGTTCATATACAGTACACCTAGAGTCTGATTCCCTGATGTCTTATGGCTGTGCAGTCAAACCCATGGACTCATAGCAAGTCCACAGGGTGTGTAAAATGCTGTCTAGCACATCTGGAAGTGCCAGGCTCTCAGTCTGCATACCTTAAAAGGAATGGAAGATGAGGCCAGTAGTTAGTACTGGCCAGTACTAAGTATGTTACTTATACTACCAAGTATAAGTACATATAATTGTACTTATACTCCTACAGTCTGCATGACCAAATATCAGGCTTGTTATGCACGTATTTGACAACTGCAATGAGTTGTCCAGCTTGTGCATAAATTGTGCGAATTCCATGAAGTTCAAGAAGGTCGAGTGCAAGGTCGTACATGTAGGTCAGGGCAATCCCAGGCAC
>KZ506271.1:114905-133685 GCA_002844005.1 Limosa lapponica baueri | reverse complement strand
TTTTTACTCCAAATAATCTTCATTACATTTATTCTAAATAGCTCTGTCTTGTTGAGATTCAAATGGATAAAAACCTCGCATTCAGTCTCTGAATTAATTTTTACAAGGTCCAAATGCAGCATACGCTTGCAATGAAACTGTCAAGCGCTTGGCTTATAGTAAGTAAAATTCTGCAGGTAGCAGCATGGCTGCTTCAGATAGTTATTTCACTTCTGCTCATACAATTGAAGTAAAAATTAACTTAGGAGAAAGCTAAGATTAGTCAGGTTTTTCTTTAATGAAGTTATGCAGGATTGGCCTTAAAAATTAACTTGTTGCAAAATTCCAAATATATGCAAATAAGTCATTTATCTTATTCAATATAATAATTTGGTTATGAATATTTACATGATCATAAAGATGTTTGGAAGATAGTGAATCCTCAAAAGTAGTTTCTATAGCTAACACATCTTATATCATTTCAATGTATGAACTAGGTGTATGCAATACATCATATTAAATATCTTCTCTGAATAAAGAAATACCAAAGGATATCCTATACTCATTTCATTAAAAAATATACTCTATGTCTCTCATAAAAATCACTCTCTAAGAGTTACTTCCACAGTTCCTCCATGCTGAAGTAGTATCACAAAATACCTTTCTATACTCAAACATGGGTTAACACTTGATTGAACACATTGAACCTGTCCTTTGTCTGCTGTGCTTCCCAAGGGAATACTAGCTCTGTTCCCGCTTCTGCTTGAGCATATGACCCAAGGTCAGGCACACAAAGGACTGCCCAGAGTTTAAAGATGAAGAATTTAGTTTGGGGTGGTTGCATCCCAGGTCTCAGCGGAATGGGTTGAGTCCTATCCCACACCACAAGATGACGGGGGCAAGCTCCACATTGTACTGTGTGACAGGCACAGGCCTCGGGCACAGCGCTGCAGACAGGGACAATCACACGCTTCTTGCCCTGCACAGTGCCACAGGCTTTCTCCAGCTCCCCGTATCTGGCATTTGGGACCACAGAATTGGAGAGACCCTGAAGCGCTGGGGTTTGTGGTCCAGTCCAAGAGTGTGGAAAAAATTCCCCGGGAACTAAGAATCCTCACAATTCTTACTATGTTCCATTCTCTTCCACTTTGATGTTGCTGTCTCTTACATGAATGTTGTTATGTATTGCACGCATATTAAAAGCAAATAAACATGAAACAGGACACTCTGCTGCACACAGTTTTCCGTGTTAAAAGGGAAGGAGAACAAAACCCCACAACACATTACTTGTGTAATTAACTCTCCAATAGCTAGGGTACATCCATTAGTTCAACTCAAAACTAGGAGAGATAAGCATGTTATATTTTCTGTTTCGCAAGCAGTATCTCCAGCAAACCAACCACCAGGAATACAAATACAGTCTAACAGACCAAATTTTTCATAGGCCTACTGCCCTTCCACAGAGAGAGTAATACTTAAATTCAGTATTGCAATATTATAGGATATACATGCAAGAATGTATTCTGAACTAGCATCTGTAATGGGTTCTGTCAAGGGCTTGACATGGCCAGTGGTAATTGTCCCCCTGAACTGAGCTCAAGGTGAAAGTGCTGGGACAGCTGTACTTGAACTTCCATCTGTTGAGGAACAAGCCCCACTGTGTTAACTATCACAGATCTTTTACTGCCTCCTTTAGAAGTGAATTGTGGAGTAGCACGAGGAACTAGAGTGTTGAGATCTCATGCAGCGTGTTTGCACCTGGGAATCACTAGGTGTATGTTCATAAATAGCTAATGTGGCAAAGCAGCCCAACGTGGTCTTGCTTTTACTACTGAATTGCTCTGAGATCTTGTTCATCTTTCAGTATCTCATTTGGTCCCTCTATAGCTTGGGGAATAATGCTTATCTGCTGCACCGAGGCACTGAGGTCTGTAACAATAACTACGAACTGTTTGATAAGAGATGCTAGTGAAAGACAAAGGTATATTATTGCAAAATTTTGTGGGTTGGCAACTTAGCTAGTGGCACTGTATTGCATCCAGAGCCCATTTGGCTCCTCACAATGAAATGAGAGTGGGGGGAGAGGAAATCAGGTCAGAGTTTTTGGCAGGCCTATTCAAGGTAAGCATAATCCAGCTGATTCATTATGTGCTGCAATCCTTGCTGGCAAAGATTCCGAAGTAAAGTAGCCTCCAGCCCTATTGCAACTCAGCCTCTGTGTGTGGGTGTTGATGCTGCACATTAGGGAAGGGTGTCACTAGTGGATAAACTTAAGGGGGTGAGGGCTGGAGAAAGGACGCAAAGGACTTCACACTGCACAAAGTGCACATCAGCCCCATTTTCCCTGCTAGGCAGCCCACTCTAAAAATTTTGTTCCTACCTCCTAGAAGACAATGAGGAAACCTTTGAGAAGACCCTTCTGATGACTAACGCAATCTCTGTTTCATGAATCATTGGCATTGGGATGTCCTTGTGGCACAATCAGAGCTCTGGTTATTATACTCATTGATGATAAAACAAGTAAATCCTAATGAGTTGTGGGAAAGGAGACAATAGGGCCCTCTGCCAGGTCTCATTTACCTTGACAACACGCCTACAGCCCAAGCACAAAGATCGCTATTGTTTATCCTCCGTATTTGTGAAGGGGCCAGACAGCTCTTCTCATTTCAGTCAATCTGATGGTACTCTCTTTATCTCTGCCTTAGCATTTCTAAGGTACCTATCATGGTGGTATCTAAGCATCTCAGCTTTAGTCCAAGGTTAAATTTATGGTAACTAAACCACTTGGACAGCCTTTGAAGGTGAGAAACTGATATATAGTTAAATAGTGGTAAATTATCCAATTTACATAGTGCCTCTTCTTCGACTAAAAGGACAAGCAAAGACTTTGTTGTTCATATTGTAAACAAATCCTCTGTGTATGAATCAGACATCGAGTAACTGGGTCTGTTACCTCACTAACACAGCTAAGCCCATCTACCCCGTCAGTAACATTCCCGGCATGAACTCAGCTTCTGTCCCAGCTGGACTGTATTTACACTGGGGACTCTTGTCAGCCTAGCCTTGGTCAGGGTTACAAATCACACTCCTGACCAGAAGAGCTACAGGAGTAGGATTGTATAGAAAAGAAAACAGAAATAAGAAAAATGGACCTATTCCACCCGGCAACCTGTCCTCTGAGGATACTCACCGTCAGAGCTGCTGATCTCATTGCAGCTCCTGCCCTTCTGCTGCTGGTGATTCTTTCAAAGCCAAAAACCAGCTGTGAATGGACCAGGAGAGCTTTCACCTGGTACATGCTTTATCTACAGCTTTGTCATCTACAGCTGCTTCAGAATTTTCAATGAAAAGTGGTTTTGAACAGAAGAAAGAGACCTCTATCAAGCTATGTTTTTGTACATTTTTTTAAGGGAAGTGTTTGTTAAGAAAGGCTCCCCAGATCCCAGCTGGATTAGGAAGAGCAGCCCCCGAGTAGTCAGCCTTCCAGCAGCCAGACAGCTGCTAGGGGTACGGGAGAACAGAGGTGGACCCTTGGCACCTCCTTATCCCGAATGGCTGCCAGAATCACCAGGCTATTACTTGTACTGGCACTGGTATCTTCTTTGGGTTTTGTGCAGAAAGCATGAGAAGATGTGAATTTCAACTCAGTGTGAACACGGGAACATTCTTGAATTTCTGAGAAGTTTGTCAGGATGGCAAAACACTTCCCATTCAGATCTGGAGATAAGGGCAGATTTCAAGCAAGAAACAAAAAACAGACTCTGACATTTAGATCTCAGAGTGAGTTCCTTGGGACAGTAACAACAGAAAAACATCTTTCTACTTGTGCTAAAACAAAATCAGATCGGTTGCTGATTTATAATGCTGAGCTGGGAGAACATTAAAAATAGCGTCTTTTTTTTCTCTCCCTTTTGCCAGCCACAGGGAATTGCAGCTAAGTTAGGGATTGTCTACTGTTGCCTCTTTTAAACAACTTTTTCTGTTCTCACATGTTCTCGCCCTGTTGGCTTCTTTTGCTACTGTCAGCTACAGTGCTGCTTCGTGACTCACTGTGCAGAAAGACAAATGACAAACCTTTCCCTTAGGAGAGAGACAGTGTCACCTCCACAACGCACCTGCATCTGCTGGATCCACACCCTGGGTCTCCAGTCCACACTGCCCCCCTACAGGGACTTGATGTGAGCTTTTAACGTGATGTTTCTGCTGTTCTGATGTAGAGAGGCAAGTGAGGAGCAGGGAAGAAAGACAAAGTAAAGCATATACAGTCAGACCGCAGCAATAACCACACAGCAAAGGTCTCAGTTGGGCATATAGAATTGTGCTTGGGTAGGGAATTGCATAATCAACCAGATGCTCTTCCATCACATGGGAACGGTCTAGCATGGGAGGAGGGCCATAGCCCTGCAATTTCCTTCCTCTTTCCCTTAAGAGGTCCATCACTAGGCCAGACTGCTGAAGATCATTTCTTAAATGGGAGAACTTTCTTCCTGCCATACCCTTCTGCGAAGAATCATCTCAAACATGTTCTTTTCACATATTGAAAACAATTATTTACTGATAGAAGATGCTCAGGAAATAAGAGCTTAACAAAAGGTCTGAGTAAAAGGAACACGGCTGACATGGAGACAAACGCCTGATGCCCCTGCTCGCTCACTTCTCATAGAAGCAATACCCTGAATTCTCTTTTCACTTGCATTGAAGTAAATTAAGCAGCTCAGACAAGATTACACAGCTACAAAGCTTTTGTAAGTGACAGGAGAATCAGATCCATTGTGTAAGCCAGAAAAATTAATTTTAGTGCTCTCCCATGGAGCAAAATGACTTTCTGGCTCCCGGCTGGCTCCCCTCAGCCACAGGCAGCAAACGAACACACACAGCTTAACCCATAGCAAGCTTTCAACCCTCTAAAAGCTTCCTTACTCACTCGTTACTTATACAGGATTCCCTTTGAAATCAGTCACCAAAAGTCAGTGAGTTCTACCTCAGGAAGAGATGAGTAATTAATAATAACGATGCTTCCCCGCCTCATCTCCTTCAATACACTGAAGGGATAGAAGCAATTTTTACAGGAATTCTCCCCCGGGTTACTCATTTGCTACAGATCTTCAGTTTGACCTGCAGGTGAAGAAAAGCTGCAGCTTCATAACCCCACTTTCTGCCAGCTTGTGCCAGATAGACTTAATAAATAGTTTTGTGAACATTCATGCTGTCACACAGTATTTTTTACCTTATGGAAGAAAAGTAGCATGAATTTAAATATTTTGAGAACCTCATTCACTTTTCCAAGAAGCTGCTGAGCCCTTGGAAAAATCCAGCCATTAGCATCCCAGAAAGGGCTGCAAGGCACTGGCCATTTTGACGCTTGACTTCAAAAACCTCAGAATGAGAGGGGGGCTGCTTTGAAAATATGATCTCTAATTGCAAAAGTTGAACACTGGAAATCTGGATCTGGCCTGTTTTGAAATTTGGACTATCGGTACTTTACACCTGTCAGCTGGGCAAGAGCCACAGAGCATTAGCAACAACAGGGCTTTTCTGGTCAAAGTAAAAAAATGTCCTGACTAAGCCAGAGTAAAAGACCAGCAAAGAACATGAGGACCCTGAAAAACACCATGAGCCAGTGAAACCAAGCAAACATCTTAAATAACACTCCCAGAGTATATAGCAACGATCAGAACAGAACCAGGTCATTTCTGCTCGTGATGGACGTGGTCTTCAGGAGGGAACTCAAATCATATCAGATGTAATCGGGTCATTTAGAGTGCAATGCTGTTTGCTCCACAGGGACAGATGAGCATATCATGAAGTTCAAAACTCATCCCTCCTTTCCAGGGAAAAGATCAATGTCTGAGAAGGCAACGGGGATGGAAATTCAATTCTCACTTCTGAGGGAAGCCAGGATAGAGGCATATCCTACAGAAAGGTTAGCTTGTTGTGCCCACAGATCGAGACTTCATTCCTGAAGTCCTCTCATGCCAAATAAATTCACCAGACTATGTAAAAATCCTAAGTTGAGCACTTGCCAATTTGTGCATGCAGCTGTAGATACGTAGTGTGTAATTGCATTCGCCATCAGGGTAATTGTGCGTGCAAAATTGTGCAATAAGTATTTTGTACACATGTTCACGCTTTTAACTTTCCTTTCTTTTTTTTTAAAAGAAAATCAGGCACTCTGAACAAATACTCAGGTAAAATAGTTAAAATTATTAAACATTATTTTGACTTGCTTTAATTATAAAGTCACAAGTAAACCATAATACTGTGCACTTAAATGACACAAAAAAGAGACACACCACATCACTGCTATGTCATTAGGATCTGTTTGTACAGTTTTTAAATTTGCCTGAAGAAAGACGAATTCCTTAGACTGAAGCTAATTTGTTACACGTCTGGAATCTAAAGCCAATTAAACACTGATCATAGTTACTATGTAGTCCTTGGCAATTAACTTGCTATTTTTGAGGATTCCTTTAATTTTATAGTTGAGGAAACCAAGGAAGAAACCCTTCTGACAAAGAAATCACAGCTATTTCATAGTAAGTCCAAAACCATGTAGATCTACACTCAGATACAAAGTGGCACAGTATACTTAAAGAAAATATAGCACAATACAGACAGATTCAACAGATCAAATGAAGTTCAATGATTAATTTCTAAAATAGAAGAATTCCCAGCTCCCATAAGAAATTGCAAGACTGGACAGGGATATCATTACATGGCAAACCTGGACTCTCAACATATGTTCCATAATTCGATGCTATGAGCTAAACAGTAGAATTGTGTAAACTCTGTTACCTGCACTGGCCCTAGGTGATACCACTGCTAAAAGCAAACATCGTCAGGAAACAAAATACCATGGCACCGCATCTGTGAACAGGAGCCAGCACTGAGTACCCACAACAAGGCAGAGTCATCATACAAGAGCAACCAACGCCATGAAATGCAACACTGCTGAGCACAGCACCTATTAGATGTGGCCAGGACATAATAACTGGATACTGCAGTACACAGCATAGTGCAGATAATAATCAGAGTATTATTTCATAAATACACATACATCTATATACATATACATTTATGTACACACACAGAGTATTGTCTGAAGGGAAGAACAATTTTGCTAGGCACAGAGAAGTGTTTTTTTTTGAAAATGAAATGTTGTAACATAAGACTCTTAGAGATGTTAAAACAACCAGATACTTTACTTTAATGGGGAAATGTCAACAACAACAAGAGGGAGAAACAAATTTAAGCATCCCAGTTAGACAATCAGTTCTGTCACTAAGATGGGCTGGGAGAATTACAGGCCTGTTTAAAATCATAACTTCAAATATCCCTATCAACACCCTCAGAGCTCAATCACTGTAACTGCTATGCCCAAGGAGTCTGAGATCTTTCCATATACACATCCTATTTGTCACAGATGACATTACGAGTCACTCTGGCCAAATGTCTGCTTGTCCAATGCTGGGGAGCTCCCAGTTGCTTTCAACTCCTGGGCTGCTACTGGACCTCTATGTTTAAGCCAATATAATTTAATAAACTGATCATAAGTGATGCAGAAAAGATACAGCCTTATCTTAACATCTGAGGTATAACTGTATCCAAAGGCCATGTTGCATTTAGAGCAGATTAAAGAATCCCAGTGCAGGTGGAATCAAAACTGACACCTTTCACTTTTGCAAAGAATTTGATCTAAATGCAGGTAAGGTTTCAACAAAGCAAGTGAGGCAAAACCTCACTGTTGCGTTACAGAACCGTAGTTATCCTGCTCCAGTCAGCAGCTCAGATTTGCATAAGCTTTTCACTTGGCACTATTATTTTGCTACTGGCCTGTAGAAAATGAAACAGCATTCCCTGTTACGGAAAAGCCCCATCCACAGGTGGGAGAGCACCTATATACATGCAGGAAGCACATATACACAAAATCAGATTCCCGCAGACTCACATGCATAACACACAACTTCCACCAAACACTGACTTACAAAGTCACACATAAATGTACAGATACACCCATATTTATTTAGAGCGTATGCACACAAACATATGCATCACACATGTTTATGCACGCACCTGTATAAACACACTTGCGTGCAAGCTTAGGCACGCAGCGTTCTCAGAAATGCACATGGGTACTCACATGTATGTGCTTACATGGATACGGGTACACACCCATCACTTGCTCAAGGCAGCACCATCAGCCTATGGCAGAGCCAAACCAAGCCAAAACAGAAGATTACAAGACCAGGAGTTGTCCCCCGCAGCTGAAATGACAAGGCCTGTCCTGCGGTGCTTCCCTTCAGAGAGGGTGGATACCTGCGGGTAGGCAGCCACGCTCAGTTAGACACACGTGTGAGCACGGGCTCGAGCCCAACCGCACTCTCACTTATCCCACGATGTACTTTTCAGTGGTAACACGTACATGCCCTGCCGCCACTCCCCCCTTCGCCTAATCCTTTATTTGCACACAGCTCTTCGTACCAATCCGTTTCATTTTCCAAATAATGCATATTCACTTTTGTTTACAGCTGGGACACTGGGCTCCTTTGAGTCAGTCCCTACAACCATCTTGGCAAAGCCAGTCCTGTCTTGTTTGTTTGTTTTTGCAGTGACTGAGTGTGTAAGGAATATGGAGGGTGTAGGCGGCTCTACATGTCCCTTCACCTCTTGTGGGTTTTGGTGCATTCCTTTCATAAATACTCTCTCGCAAATGCAGGGGACAGGATGCTTTGTTTATATAACTACTGCTGTTTGCTGAGGCTCAGACCATCCCAACGCAACTCTCTCCAGGAGAAGGTCCATGTTTCTAAGTTACCTGTGACATGGGCACAGCTTGCAGAGTTTCTGGAAAAAGGACCTAACCTCAGTCAGAGCTAACTTCATAAAGACCTACTTTAAGCTGGAATGTGGTAGTTTAGCACCTAAATTTAGCACCTAATTTTCTCCAACTTTCTCTTCACCTCAGCTGGCCCTGAGTCTCAGTGGATGCTTGAGGAAATGGAAGCTTCCCAGAACCAGCTCTGATTCTGCTGATTCTCATGACCAGCAGTTTCTGTGAAATCATGCTGCTCTGACTGATGGGAGTCTATCCAAACTGTCAGGAGCAAGAAGTAAGAATAAGGAAGGATGTGTTACACACAGAATACTGTGTTAGTTAAAAAGGCTTTATCTACACAAAGAAGTTGAAATGCTTCAGCTAACCCCTGCAATGATATCGCTTTTCCCCTTTTCTTTTCATCCTCCAAGACATGGATATAATCCTACCCCTCGCTCTGAAAGAGCTGATTCTGATACCCACTAGTTGTATGAGTTATTTAGTATCACCATTTCTCTTTGCATTTTCACACCCATTCAACTATCTCTACATAAAGACTCATACCCAAACCCATAAACATTGCTGAATTACAGCAGGTGCTTTGCAAAGACCAGGCCTAAATTAACTCGCTATGGGAAGTTGCACTGATAAAGGCACCTTTACACAAGTGTAATGAGAGCTATCCTTGCTTTAGCCATATAATAAATAATCCCCTTTTTAATTCCTTTCCTCCCTCTTCATGTCTTCTAGGTGTTCCTCTAGCTAAAGTAGTGGGCTGAATGAGCAGAAACAACTGCAGTAAATAGGAAGAGCAAGGTGCCAGAGCAAGGTGCCACCCCGTTGTGTCACTCACAGCAGGCAGTTCTCTTATATGCTCTTGTTATAGACCTATATGATATAAAAAGCACATATTGGTATTGTTATGCACACATGATCATAACACAGCATTTGCTAGCATTCAGTAATTTATCATGAATGTTTCATAACACTGAGTAGGACGAAAAAACATGAAATAGTTCTAGGGATTTTTCTAGTACCACATTGCTGGGAAGATCTGTTTCCCATAGCTAAATTATAGACACAAAATAACCACTAACTTAACCACTTGAAGGGAAGTGAGTACACAGCCGGCCAGGCCAAGGAGACGACACCAGTAACACAGGTTGAACGTTGCCTATCAAACACGGCAATAGACAACAAGACAATTTTCATAGGTTTCAGTGACTACAAAACTTAAGTCTATCCAACATAGACTCAGGGCACTTTTGCAAACAGCATGTGGAGGTTTTGATTAAAAAAAAAAAAGAGAGAGAGAGAGAGAGAAATGGGAAATTACAATTATGCAATTAAAGAAACAGTAAGACAAAACAAAATGCCAAAATTCTAGAAAGACACATATATTTAAAGCTAAAAGTTAACCTTTTTATTTCAATACACTTTGTTCTAACGTCTGTTCTGGGATTATATACATTACACACACCTAGAATGCTTATACTCTTGTTCCTGCAGAGCCTATAGAACTTCTCAAAGGTGCATCATCTTCATTTGCAGTCAGAAACAAGAAGACCAAAAAAATTCAGTGTGATTAGTTCAGGTTCATTCAAACATCAGTGATCAAAAAGGCAGGAATACCTAAATCCCCTGAGTCAGCTCCATTCACTACATATGGAGTATGATAAGACACTTAGCTACTATGACACACACATTTCATTTTTATTCCCCCAACTCAGCAACAAGTTGGAATTCCATTCATGATCTAATACAGTCAAGTTTTCAGCCACGGTACCTTGACTCATATCTGCTATAATGAAAATTCCTGGATGGTCTGCAATCCAAATAATATGAGGACCACTTAAAGTCCATCATCAGATGAGTTCAGCTCATAGACTTAATCTAAAAAGAAAAAAGCACCGGTTCCCTGCGTACACAATTCTTCTTCACTGGGAACAGCAGCAAAACTCAGTAAGAAGGGTACTCATACTGTGACGGTGACACTGGCAGAGTTGAAAGCAGCGGTACCACAATGATGTGGAGTGCAGCATCTTCGAATCCCTGCACCAGACCAATCTTTATTGTTTAAGATCTCTCCTTCTAAAACAGGTATCAACAGTATATTTTACTGAAATAACTACTTGCTTACAAATAGCATACTAAAAAGTCACTCAGACAGAAAAAAAATAAAAATCATTCTTTCCAGGTAGAAGAGAGACAGATAGGTTAAAGTCCTTCAGAGCGTGTGACTGCTGCTTTCGCAATAACAGATTTTGCTAGCGAGGTCTGCTAAACCCCTAGACCAGTTAAGGAAATTTTCCCAATTATTACTTTTCCTGAATAAAAACTTTCCAACTCTTTATACACTTAAGGCCTATTCCCCCTTCACCTTAAGTGCTGCAGGATTATGTACATGACCCAACTGAGTCCCTTTCGCTTTGGCCTCTTGTTATCAGAATGCTCCCTACCCGTTCCCAGAACCAGGAATTAGTTAATTCCATAATCTATGAAAGAAAACGCTAAGAAACTGTTTGACCTTAAATTCTCAATCTTCCCACTTCGATTGCTGCTCACTCTCCTTGTAAATGGACTGTTGACATGCACCCATGTGCTCTTTCATCAACACACTTAATCTGCAAGCCTCACATATATTCCAGCTAACCATACCTGTACAGTCTTTAAATCATATACTTAGTGCAATAACACAATCCGATTAAAACCAGTAATTGGATTGCAGGGGTTTTAGGCAACCCTGGGGTCGGTGGGAAGGGATGACAAGATTGTTGTGCCATCTGTTTCAGTTGGTCAAAGTTGCCTTGGAGTGTAATCTGTTATTCTTATTGCACCTCTTTCTGGAGGGCAGAAGAGAGAGATTATCGGCTCTTTTGAGTTTTCCTTTTCGCCAGCCCTGCATATGATATATGGACCTTGTTTCAACTGCTGTTGCTGGCATTCAGTGAGCACAACCTCAACTGAAAAGAAGCACCAGAGGTAGTCTGAATCATTTCTAATCAAAGCAGTCCTATAGCATCTTCCAGGTGCCAAGAGTAGTCTACTGTAATTACAAACATTACTAATTACCAATTTATAGCAACTGTAAACCTATATATCATTTTATCCCACACAACTGTAATAGCTGAACACTTCAGAAACTGACTTTTGCACTCCAAAACAGTCTCTTTTACAATAAGCGAAACCACTTTCTTCCGTATCTGCAAAGTACAGGTACACGGTTTAAGGCAAAAAACCTATGTCCATCTTTCCTTCTGTGTTCATAATACTCTTGTGACATCTCGGATACGGTGACAAACATTCCAATGAGTATGAAACAGAGGAGCTATGACCACAAGAAAAAGGCTGATTTGCACAATGGGATATTTTGATTATGAAGCAGCTTTAAAAATCTGTTTTAACTTTGGATTCTTTGAGTCCCGACTGGTTATTTGTACTGTTGTCCCCTGCCTGTATTCTTTGACCTTCTGACATACAGTTACTGCAGTCTGTTGCATGTGTCTCCAAGCAGAAAGCAGATTGGATAGAGATTAGATAACATTGTGGGGTATGGGCTGGGTACTTCTCTTTTTCTTACCAGTTTCCTGTTGATAGAATCACACTGATAAGGAGTTTAGTTGGTAGTTGAAGTATGAAACTGCAAAAGGCTGATTTTTAAAAGACATGTTCCAACTGGGATGTAGATGTGGCCAAGAGATAGTTTGGTGCGTAGCTGTGCTCTGGTGCCCATCAATCTGAATATTACACAGGAGCAATGAAGAGCAAAGGGGGATCAATGTGGGTGCACAGCACAAGGTTAAGGGTTTTCAAACCTGTTTATGAACATGGTTAGAGAACCACTGCAGAAACAGAGGAAGCTATTTGAGATATTACTTCACTCTGGCTACATCTTACCACTTTGTTTCTGAAAGGTATTGCTCCACAGCGCTTAAAGGGAAGATGAGTTAGCAGAACAGTGGGCATTTGTCTCATCTGCTTCAGTACAAAGTCATCCAGGTTGCCTCCAACTACCACAAGCAGCTTAAGATAAGGCAGCTGACTTTGCCCAAGCGGTGTGCAGCAATCCATGATCAGTCCTGCCAGCTGAGTTCCAGATGCATGAGCTTTGGCAGCAATGTGGGAACCAACAGCTTGTGGGCAGTGATGTTTTACATTTCCACAGTTCTATCTGCTGTGATCACGCACAGATCCAAGGGCTCCAAGAGCTCCAAGGCCCGCAATGCTAACGTGAGACCGTAGCAAGAGCTGGGTTGGAGTAAACCTTGGAACAAACCAACCGATCACCTATACTTCAGTTGGAGGCTTTTTATTTTAAATATCTGGACCTACTGGGTTGAAGAGCTACTGGCTCTACAGGATCTGACAGCCCATCTTTATCTTCCACTACCTGCAAGAAAAATGAAGAACTAGCCGATGCCTTTGCCGTTAGTGGTTTGTTGGCATCACAGCATTTTTCAGTTGTAAGGATGGAGGCTGTGGTTTCACATTCAGTGGCACAGGCAGCCCCCACCCTCCACACTCCCTGTGCTGCTGGCACAGCTGGTTGTGCAGCTGCGCAGTCGACCAGAACAGCTGAAAAATTCCTTTCAGCTGACAGTTCAGTTTACCCCATAACCATGGAAAAAGGTCTGCTGATTCAAAACAGGGGCAGCGCGAGAACTCGGACAACTAGCTGCGGGGAGAGAAGTGGTCACTGAAAAAACGGACAAGAATTCACAGCCTGAGAACCAGAGGTCGTCCTAGAAGATCTTGATAGGAAAGCTCAGCAAAGAAAGGGTCAGTCTACACATGCAGCTCGCTCTAAGGCAGAAGGGAGTCACAGATATGAATTGGGGGCTGTGCAAGCAGCAGTACAATGTAAAGCAGATTTTCTTTGATTAGCCATGGCCTCTAATCTCTACTGTGCCCCCCTGCAGCGAATTCCAGAGTTCAACAGCCCCCACTGGACTTCCCTGTTAAGGCTCCAATCATTAAAAGTATTTGTTTAGTAAAGGCTAAAGCACTCAGGTCCCTGTGCCTGAGAGCTCTGTGAGGTTAAATGTTGTCAACCTTTTGAACGCAAGCCATATTCCCCAAGGTCTCGGTGATTCACTGGTGGAGCTATATGGAAATTGTATCTCTAGGCTTCACCCTTCAACCCAGCTCCTGTCAGTAGCTAATGAAACTGCCTGGACAAAATGAGCTCGCATGGTCCCAAACACAATTCTAAGCATGTGGTAAAGCCTCTGCCAGAGCTTGCATGCTCAGCAGAGGTGTCACAAGCTGGCCTTCTCTGACACCCAAAAAGGGATCTTCAGCTGGCTGAAAGCTGATGAGGTTCATGGCAATGTAGTGTGCAATTCTGTTGACCAAAACAGGTGCTAACAAAGACAGAAAAAACCACTGACCTACCAGGCTCTCTATCAGATAACTTTCTCAAATTTAAAATTTCACAGGTCCAAAATCAAGGATTTACACTGCCCGAGGACCAGGTTTCTTTATCCTAACATTTTTTATTGATGATGATATATTCCACACAAACCAGTAAACATGGTTTGAATATTGCGAGTCTGACCCACTTCAGCTTTGACTCAACACTGTTGCTTAGGGCAGAAGGTGTTCAAAGATGGGAAAGATCATTTCCCAGAGTGATCCAGGATTCAGTTTGTCTTTAACTTCCAAAACAATGAGTATTTCTCACAGAACACTCCTAGTTACACCCTAAAGAATATTCCTCAACTGACCTAATTTCAATTTCCAAAGTTACTTCAGTGAAAACACCATGAATTAGTGGACATTTTCACATTTCTGAAAAAAAAATTCATACTTTGAATTGAAGCTGAACATGATCTGGGGCAGCTGGAGAGTCTGCATACCTGCCCTCTGGGGGAAATAGCTTCCTGGCCCTCAGAGGAGACAACGGGTGGGAACCAGCAACAAAGCCTCCAGAGCTCAGAGCCCTCAGGGAGCGCTGGTCCCATGCGGAGGGGTCAGTGTTAAAGACTGCTAAAGAGCCCAAGCCTGGCAGGCTGCCCAGCAGCCAGAGATCTTGAAGATCCCAGGAGGGTATGGGAGATCCTGTAGCCTGGAGGACCTAGCTTGAAAAGGTCCTGTGGTGGGCTGCATAGACCCACAGCAGTCACCCCTATTAGACCTCCAGAAGATTACAGGCGATAGCCCGAAAATTTGAAGAGCTTCAGAGATGGGTTTCTGGCTTTCAGCTTTCCGTCCATCTGTCAGCAGGCTCCCTAGGAGCTGGGCGGGTGAGACGGAAGGAAATCAAGCAGGTTTTCAAACCTGCCTGGCAGGTAGTGAAAATCCTACCTGGTTTCTGTCAGTTTTGCAGAAAATATCATACTCCCCCAAGCATTCAAGCTGAGATCAGCAGGAAATGCTTCTCCTCGCCTGTGAATATTTCTGAGATTTCAAAATTTTTTCTAGTACCTATTTGGAAAAAATGTTGATGACTTTCATAAAGTGAAAATTGAGGAAATAAAAGGGGGATGAGTCAATTAAAAACTTTGTTTCAAAAACATTTTCTTAATTATTTTTTTCCAAGACAAAACATTCACTGAAACCAATTCTGCACCTCTGAACGCATCCATTTTAAAAATCTGACATATTCAGATGAATAAGATGTCCTGTTAAATAACAATTGTACTCTTATTTTGAATGTCTGTCTGCGTCATTTAGCTATTACTGAGCATACAGAAAGTTGTAAAAACTCGGGGTTTAGTTCTTAAGCCTATTTGTACCAGTGTTTATGTACAATGTCTATGATATTTCCAAGTAAACAACCTTGAAAGTCTAGACCTCACAGAAGTATCAGACCCTGCAGTACATTTCGCTGGCACTTAGACTTAACTTGCCTATAACAAGCAATCCCTTACTAAGAATTTCACACTGGCTATTACCTTGAAAAACAGCTAAGAATAATCCACTGAAGGTCTCTTTCACCGCAGTGAAGTAGGAAGGATTTGGTAGTCACAACCAGTTTCTTCCTTCTGTCACTTTGCCAGGTACCTAAAGAGAGGCTGCTAAATTCAAAATCCACACTGCAACACAGATTACCTTTCCAGTCTCCAGCTGAAATCCTGCCTGGCTCCCTTGTATCCCAGATAAGGCAGGGGTCTGGTATTGGGAAGTGCTTGCTATGAAACATGCCTCACTGAAGTTTACAGTGATTTGGCACTCCTGAAAAATCAGGTCAGAAACAGAAATTTTTATTAGATTTAAAGACAAATCCAGGTGATTCCATTTAGACAGGCAGACTCCAGAGAATGTGGTATTAAAGGAAGGCAAAGTGGCCTCATGGGGAGACATGATCAACCTCCCCTTCAAGCATGTATTTGATGAAGGAAATCACCAAAGAAATATCATGCTTCTGAACAAGACCAACTTTTTCACTTCTTCTCCAGCTGAGCCCTGTGAAAGAGTGGAGTACCAGTTAACTTTTACCTCCAAAAAATACCATTATGACTTTGACCTTTACAAACAAAACAAGAAAACAAACCACAGAGTCACAGGCCACTCTTAAACAATGCTTGGGTTGGATCCAGTCATTGCTTTCTGTTTGAAAAGGGAGAGTAATCTCTGCGACTGCACAAACTAGTCATGTGTGTAACTACGGAGGAGCAGGCAGAGCCCTGCCATCAAACCCACCACCTCGCCCAGGCACCAAAGAGCAGCTTGTGTCCATTACTTGCGATGGTAACCTGCACAAAGCAATCAAGCAGTTAATTGTTTTTCTAAAGGACAAAAACGAGGGTCATGATGTGGTACCCAAAGAGGTGTTATTTGTTCTTCCTGGTTTCATAATTCGTCTGGTTTCTATCTGGTAACAATTTGGTATGAGAACCATCTGAAAAAGAGCACCACAGAGCTGGTTGTTTCATTTGGGAACTGAAAAAGAATGACTTTGCTGATGTGTGGACAGCATTGGACTCTTCTATTATATACTTTAGGGTGGGTTTTTTTGCTTTAAGCTCTTAGGGAAAGAGAGGAGGAATTATCTTCCAGAGGGAAATTAAAAAGAATGTATTTCTCTCCATATGGGGAACCTAACCTTTAGTTCCCAATCTGGGCACATAAATTTGGGCAGTTTCACATGACCACCTCTGCTTGAGTCATCCTCTGCTGATTTTTGTCCAGTTTCTATTTATAGTTTTCTGGATGTGATGGACATCTTGTTTGACCTTCTGCATAACACAAGGCCATGGAACTTCACCCAGTTTTCACCGTAATAAGGTCATCTTGACAACAACATGGTGGCTGCTGCATAACATTAAACAGAAACATGTTTAGAAATGCAGAGCTAAGGTCCCATGTGCCTGAGAAGAACTGGGCTGTACAGAAGCAAGAAGTGCCCACAGGTAGTGTTTAAGATGATGAAGGCAGACACAGCTTAAAGAGCCATTAGAGTCCTGTCCAACACCCACTGCAGCCCTTGGAAGTGGATGCTGGAATGCGGTCACAGCAATCCTAACATGGGTTGTCGTGGGGAAGCATGAAAAGATTCTCTCAATCAACAGGCCTCTGCATATAGCCCTGGGAGAGGCGCACAGAACCCACTATCCAGACCAGGATAACTGTCTGTACAAACAAAAAACAAGGAAGCCTTCCAGAACAAGTGGGGCCCCAGGCATAGAGAACACCTGGTGGTTTGGCATACCATTAGAGAGCTTAGATAAACAGTTCTAAAAGTATTCTGGGACCACGGAGAAGATTCCCAGAATCTCATGTGGCATTTAGAGTGGATCTTGTGCCATATGTTTGTGTCTAGGGAGATAAAAGTCCCACTTTCAGAGGGGGAGATGGGTACGCTTTTCATAGTGACTACAGCAGGCGATAACCCAACAGCTGGTCTGTTTTACCTACCATTTTAAGTCAAAAAAACCCAAAACATCCCAAACCCCAAAATGAGTATGACCAAGCCAAAGTAATTTGTAGCCTATTTTATGGTGCTTTTATGATTACCGTTACTGTTAAACATTTATAGAGTAGTAGTGACAACAAACAGATCTGAAAACTCATTGTGTAAACTAGCTACTGTGCAAATATGGATACAGTCAGGATGTCTTTGGAGTCATATTCACTTGTACATACACGAATTGCAAAAAAAAGACCAGCTGAAAATTACCTCCTGAAGCTTTCTTTCAAGATGCATATTAATGTCAGTGGACTTCCCAGGACTTGTGGTGCAATCAGGTATTGGAGAGTGGTTGGATTTTGAAGTGGTCAGCTTTTCAAAGGGGACAAAGTGCTCATCCATCAGCAAACAAAATAAATAAGGCAAAAGCTAAGGCCGGCCTTAGACCATCCATGCCATCCGCCAGCTCACGGGGCTGAGCTGATTTCACCGCAGTGGAACTTTGCCAGGCTAGAACAAAGAAACCACAGAACTTATGGGCAGCCACTGCAAGGAGGCGGGGGCCGTTCAAGAGGTGTTGAGTGTATAGCCCCCTCCCCGGCCGCAGGCTACATGCTCCCAGAATGCCCGTGTGTTTGAACGGCATAGCACAAATGAAAGCACAGGGAAATATGTTACAAGAAATCAGCACGCTGTGAACAGAACAAGAAAGAAAAAGGCTAGAGCAGCTGATAAATGCCTCGAGTGCAAGGGGCTGATTCATACAAACAAGACCAAATCTAAGAATTTTCAAAGAGAAGGAAATAGGAGGAAACGGAAGACAGAGTTAAGTTCCAGTTAACATCCTTGCTGTATTTAAACTAGACATTATATACTAAAGAGGGCTGAAGAAAAGACCTAAAAAGAACTTTCTTGTCCAACGTAACTTAGAAAACTTTTACATCTTCCTAAGATCTCAAAATTCAGTAATATTCCAGACAGTGTTTCCTCTATAATAAATGTTATCTAATGATTTTCATATGAGATTGAACTCTGTTTTCTATTCCCAGCAGTAAGTGATAGCAGACAAATAACTGAGCTGAACTGTGCCTCAGTTTCTTTTCCCACAAAATGGGGGAATATCACCTCTTATAAA
>KZ506271.1:49188-90533 GCA_002844005.1 Limosa lapponica baueri | reverse complement strand
TTTCTCCTGTTACCTGTGCCATCTAAGATAAAAGTAGTTCGGAGGTCCCTGTATATGCCACAATTACACCTTCCAGTCACAGCTTTAGACATACGCTAAGATGCAAATTGTCTCGGTATGAAAAAATATCTTTTGCATATCTATTTGCAGCTTTTACATGAAGTAAAGTTTATGGGGTGTTCTGTAGTACCACAGAACTTCATCAGCCTCTGCAAATAATCTGCATTAGACCAGGAATTGTTGAGATAGATGTGACAGAACTGCTACAGATATTAGCCATTGTCCTGCAGCGTTTAACAGACTGGGTATGCCATGCTTTAAAACATTTTCTAATGAGAAGCCTTGAAGTAGCCATGAAAAGTGGCGGAGAACTTTAGGCAAAGGCTTTGATAAACTACAAGTGTTGTGGAAGCAGCCTTAGAGATGAATAACAGTGATTTTCTCAAAGTCAGCAATGAGCCAGCTCACCTCCTCACAGTAGGAGGTACCAGGATGTTTGGAATGCCACCCATAGGACAAGAGGTCAAACTGAACTTCTGACCAGTGTGATCATTGAAAAATTTGTGGCTGCTTTTGCAAGAGTTAACACCAGTTAACTGAGGTCAGATTCCAGCTTGGGTAATTCCATTCTACCTCTCTAAAATTCCCCATTTATTTCAAACAGATGCAATATTTTTTCACTTCCTCCATTAAAGACTGCCAAGTAGTTTTGTATGTTTTGTTGAGCACTTGCTGTGTTTTACCCCAAAGGTAGCTACAATACCCAGGGAATGACTCGGCACACAGCTTTGGTGCATTCAATACTATCTGTGGGGAAAATTTTGTTCTGTTTATTCATGTGCAGAACGGCTAAACATTATCATACAGAGCTATAGTTTGTAGCAAACAGCCAACAGAAGCTAGCACTAAGAAGATTTTGTTGCATGGACAGATCAGTAGAACACGAGGCAGATCTGACCTCTAGTTTTATCTCTTCTATGTGTCTCAAGTAGGAACTTGGTCATGTTCCTTCACTTTCTAGTGAGGCCAATAGCAACTTAATTTTACTTCAGAATAAGTTGGCTTGGACCCTTAATTTCTGTGCCTCAGTACTCATTAGTAACAGCGGAATAGCAATGCTCATTAATGTATCCTTAATATTTACTATAATGGATGCTTTATGGTCACTTTCAAAGGGAGATGTATTCCTACATCCCATTTCTTCTGACATATATAAATTGATGAATGAACAAATTGATCAATTTATAACATACGCAGTGCTACACAACTCATAGTGCTTAATGGCAGTAAAAGGAAACACAGAAGTAAAGCCAGAAACACTAATTAAAAGCATGTTCAGTGAGACAGAACTGTAGCTTGGTCTTAACGAGTGTGCGGTGGAGATAATGTAAAAGCAATTACTTTAGCAAAGGCAATTTACTGAAAAATTGTTTTTTACTGAGCACCAACTTATTCAGTTCACGGGCTTGCTGCCAGGAAACAGAGCAAATTAGTGCCACTTACTACGGGGACACTGAGATGTGGCCATCTGCCTGCTGAGGCTCACCCCATATCTTTTCACCATGCCACACGGCTCCCCTGTGTCAGTACGAATGCCCTTTCCAAACCGTTCTCAGCATCAAGCATTGATATGGCATCTGTCATCCTGAATGATAACCCTGCCCATTACTAATGTAATAAACTAATGTAGAATTTATCTCTCTCTTTTTACCCGTGATGTGTGACATGCCTACACTGGGCTTTACAGGAGTGCGAGACATACTGGTGTAAATCGAGCATTGCTCCACTAACTTCTGAATTTTCACCAGTATAACTGAGGTAAAAATCTGACCCTTCGATCATGAAACACATCTAGGACTGAAGTTCAGATAACCCTACAGTACACCAACAAACTGGAAAGGTAACTGAAAAATGTAAATGCAGAGTGTATTCAGGCTTCTTTACCAAGGACAACTTTGAACTAGCAGTGACATAAAAATCAACTGGAAGAAAAGATAACCCCTGTGCTTTTTCTGCCATTCATAGGATTTCTAAATTCAAGTAACAGTCACAAAGTTTTTATAAAAAAATTAAATGTGTAGCCTTTTGGTTGCAATTCAAGTTCTAATAAAACTGTTTATTGAACTCCTTGACCCCTTCCTGGAATCTGCTTGAGCTTCCCAGAACTTTGTGTCATGTGGTTCTTGGTCATTAATAACTAAGTATGACACAGCAGTTTAGACGCACAGCAGCCTTCTCTCCCTTCGAGCAGGCGCCAGGACAGAGCCCAGAGAACACAAACAGCTCAGCCCAGGCTTCAGGATCCCATCCCAGAGCAGTGCTGCTGTGATGCAGCAGCAAGCAAAAAGGGCAAAGGCAGGAAGTGATTCATCTGAGTACAGTACAACGTGCGGGATATGATCAAAAAGATCCCAACCTTTGGTTGGGACAAGTACAGTACTGGGCAAATGGCTCTAAGCTCCATCCTGGACATTAGATCCATCTCTCTTTCTGTTTACACTGAAATCCTCCTCCACCAGCCAGCTGTGCATTAAAAGCAGCGTCTGGTGCTAAAGAGGGTCAGTGAATTGAAAGACCTCTGAATACATGGCTGATCTATTCTGTCCACCCACTCATTTACGTTTATACAGCCCTTCTGGCTTCTGCCTGGAAATCTTTGGCTTTCAAACTACAGATGTCTCCAGCAGTTCTCCTCCAGCTTTTGGACTGCTTTACTGTTCCTTGAATCTATTTAGCCATTTCCCTGCCAGTTCCCAACCCCTCAGCCCCCCTGTCCCATCCCAGCCCCATGGCTAATTAATCATCTCTTCTTATGACAACTGGACTGTAGCTAAGAAATTCTGAGTGTCAGTTTCCAAAGGGCAGAGCTGTTGTGTCTGCTGCAGTAAGATACATTCCAGGTACATTCTGCCCCACCAATTATATGCTTAAAAGAAAAAAAAAAAAAGGCAGGGATATTGCTGTACGGAGAAACTAATCACATTCTAGTGTGAGATGCTACGCTTCAGCTACAGTGGAATGAATGAGACTTATTGTGAATTGATTCAAAAGTCATATCTTTGCCAAATTTGGATGTAGCTACACATATGCATTTCCTATAAACCAAAGAAAAAACCTCTATGGAACTATAGGGAAAATTAGTTCAATTTTGATTGTTCCTTGCACTGTCAATCACTGCATTTCACTGTAGTGGCTCATAACTTGCTGTAGGAGCTTGGGTGGTGAGGGAGAGGGAGAAGAGAAAATTTTAATCTCAAATTAGGTGGGAAGTAATACATTAAATCAAATTATGATGGGTTTTTTCCTTCCTATTTGTGTCCTAAGCTGCTTCTCCCTGTCTCTCTCCATTGCATTTATTATAGAACATTTACAATGCATATTTGCAAACACCATAGCTCTGCATGCTTACTTCAGTTAAAGTTCATTTGTTAAGGAAACAGAGATGGCTCTGAGTCCCTGGAATAAATTCTCCAGCACCTGAGGTCCATTATTACCTTCTACTCCAAGCATCAGGTGTGCTTTGACCCACCTTTTCAAACACAAACACAGTTCAGGTATGTAATTTTCAACAAAAAAGAGTCTACAGAAAGAAAAACATTTGCCTGCGAACCCAGTTCTCCCTCTGGGGAGAGAATGAGCAAATGGTCTGCATGTGGCAGGTCTGATTTGTGTTGCTTTATGCAGGGCTGGAAGGTGTTTGGAAACTTCAGTGATGGGACTGGTACTAACACTACTCTAGAAAGGACCCAGCATTCATTTCAGAGAAATAAATGGCTCATCTAGACAATGAGATATTTAATATTTTAGTATATCCAACTAAGTCAATTCAAAACAAGTCAAAGGCTCACTGTCTTATCTGCTCTACTGTTAACTGGTTTTAGCTAACACATTCCACATCCTGGTCTAGACAAAGCCTAGAAGCAAGGAAAGCAAACGAATGACACATGGAGTGAAGACTGTACCAGAGAGAAAAAATGAAGGGAGACACTGTGAGAAAAGAAGCACAGACAAAAAGGAAGACAATGAAATGGAAAAAAATAACACTATCTTTATAATGAACAGGACCAGCTGAGCTTTCGAGGGGTGCTCTTTTTCCTAATCCATAACACATGCTTCTTCTTAGCTCCAGTTATGTGTTTGTTTATTTGTTGTGTGTTTTTGTAAAATGAATCACCCTTAGAAAAAAACCATGGATTTAAATTACAGAGGGCAAAAATCTCATTGTACGTCAACTACTTTGGCAAACCCCATAGGTAGTTCAAGAGGAAAAGCTACTTGGGAATTTTCCGATGAAGAGTTTCTCTGTTGTTGTTTTAAAGGAAAATTACATTATGTTGAACCTGAAATTTTTCACGGTAATGTGGCATTGGAGCCGTCACATTTTGTATAAATATGAAATATGCATTGAGCTTGGTTTCCCACATCCCACAGAAGTACCACTGTGGCTCAAAATTATCTCCTTATTTAGGTCCAGTAATCTGCTGAATTTTTAATCAAAATAGAATAGCACAACAGGAGAGGCCTAAAGCAACCGCCGGTCTGGTATCGGGTGATTGATAATCTCACATTAGACTTGGGACATAAGATCTACTTCTGGGTTTGACTTATGAAATCTCTCACATCCCAGCTAATTGTCCTAGATACTGGGCTATTAATTTTTTGAGGGTAATGCTTGCATGTTCTTCAAGGACAATTTGGGAAGGTGAAAATTTTAACTGAGTGTAGAGAAGAAAATTTTTCAAGGGCTTGAAAATTTTAACTAGACTGAAAAACTGCTTCCCCAAATCCACATGCAGAGGTTCAAATTCTGTTTGATGGGCCCATCCTTCATAGGCAGTAACTTGTTTTGTGTGGGTTTGTGTTTGTCAGGTTTGATGTGTACGTGTGGCATGTGTTTGTGGATCCGGTATGTGGAATATGTGGCCAAGTATTTGGGGATTGTGTTGTATGTAACACATGTTTCTTGCAGTGTGGGTTATATGCTTCATGTTCCTTTGTACACGGATGGTTTTAGCGGCTATATCTCACTTGTGATAGCACCTTGACATAAACTAAAATCATATTTAGCTAATCATGATTTGGATTAATTAGCTGCACTATGCTTCTTCCTTGTTTTTCGTGGGCTCTCATGACTTTGGCACACAGAACTCAGAAAAAAGAATTAAAAACATACAACTACTTGCCATGAGTTTAGGTGGTGAGCAGTGACAGCTTGTTAGATAAAAAGTCACTTTTGGTACTTCCTAATGGATAGAAATTAGTAAATATGAAGTATCTGTACATAAGGGCACCAAAACATACCTCATATTTCTAGATATCTATCATAAACAGAAAACACATCTGGAGAAAATCTTCACATTCTATTTAGCCTCTTGAATGTCACATTTAAAAATAAGCACAAACACATCCTTCTGCCCAGTGTCCTTGCCCTGACAAGCAATAAAACAGCAAGTATGAGGTATAACCACTATTTCTCTGTTCTAAAACCCTACTGCATAGAAGAGCCCATCTGCCACCTCTGCTTACCAAAGATGACTTCTGTCCAAATGCTCCAGGCCCTCTCCATCCAGAAGCAACAGGCTCCCAAAGTTTACTTGCAGTCATGCAAATCTATGTGGGAATTGAAAATAAAACTTGATCAAACAAATACTAACTGGTAGATAACAACAGTAATATTAAGACTGAAATTAAAATAAGTAAAGATACTTTTCCCCACATTCTTGGAGGAAAAAGGTGTCGGGTATGTATTCCGTTTGGAATATGAATGGTGATGGATTAGATCAGCAATGCCAAGTCTCTTGGTGATGGTGGTTCCTAATGAAAGCTCTTGAGGACAGTAAGCTTTGGTCCTTCATAACCAGACGGCCAGACAAGTTTTCAAGTGACTGAAACAGAATCAGTTCCTTGTTACATTAGTGAGTGAATGTTCTGTCACAGTATGGGACATAGTCTGGTCACATAACCTAATCAGAGCACTACTGTTACATTATCAGATATGAGGAACATCTGCATTTTGGTTGTATGACAGAGACATCTCCCATTATTTGATAGAGACAAGGCAGCAGAGAATAGGCCAACGACCACTTGAGTTAGGCATTGGGCTCATGGTCTTCTCCCTGACCACATGCGTCCTCAGGAGAAGAGGCAGCAGGAAGTAGGCAGCAGGGCACAGGAAGCGTTCAGGAAATTTCACTTAACAGTTAAAACCTCTATGTGAATGAAGCCTTGAGCCTGTTTTCCTTCAAACAATGTTCCATTCAAAGTATGACTCAACTTTTGGGGCCTGATCCAAAGCCCCAAAAGACAATGAGAGTTTTTCCATTGACTCGAGCAGCCTTTGGATGAGGACCTTGATCCTGATCCTGAAAGCCTGATTCACATGAGAAAGGCTATACAAGAAAAGATCAAATCCAGAAATCCTTGTTGAGATTGTACCCAATCCTTTCCTAGGTAAGTATTCCAAATTAAATGAATGAAACCAATTTAGTCTGATTGTCTGCTCGCTATCCTGAACTTCACATAACATTTGATGATCACACTGATTTATAAGGATAAATCCTTGGTCCTACACTTCCGCACAAGTGTTTATGTTTGCACAGCTGATAAACTGTTTTTCTTCCCTCTTGACTTTATTTTGTCTAGGAGTGTTATCAGAATGTAATTCATGAACCATTTAGTGTAGACTTCAGTACATGTCACAGCTCACGTTAAAGCCCAAGGTCCCGTTATACTTAAAAATGTTGTCTTCACCACAGAAAGTTAAGGTTTTCAAACTGTAATGTAGGTAAAATAAGCAGTACTTGCTTTTAGTAGCTAATGCTTTCACATGCCGGTTTTTGGGGGCAGGGTGTTGGTTTTTTTAGTAGAAAAGGAGCTTTTTTTTGGCCACTTTGGAAGATACACCTTATTCTGTTTGGATAAGATGTCTTTAAACCCCAGTATTCAACCATAAAAGAAGAGAAAAATGCAACAATGTAACATTTGTGCTTTGCAACGTCCTCTATGTAGGCTGTATGTTCAAAGTAAATGCCATCTGAAATTGTTTTATAAATTCCTATACATTACTCTGTATACAAACATACTGCCCAAGTGTAATTCTTTGACTGGGCAGTTATCCCTTGGGACACCTTGCTTACAAACATACAGCTGGAGAGCACAGTGTGTATCAAAATCGGTTGGATGCTACTACTGATAGGCTCAACTCAGCATATTTATTTTGTGCCTGACAAAGCTTTTCAGACAAATAGTGTTAGCTCTTTTCTTCAGTGCACGCTATATGGTATATAAATAATATTTGATTGTCCTGGTGGAGTTACAACACAAAAAAAATGCTTTTACTCATATGGTTTGTATTAAGTTTACAAGGGAAATACAGTATATGGGGGAAAATATTTTTTTTGCTTGTATAACCATGTCTACACCCTGGCTGCTGCCACAGGACTATTTTGGTCAACACAGAGAATGCTACAGCCTTGATACGAATGGGGTCTGACGTGACAGAGAGCACAAGCAATACAGTAAGGAGTGCTAATGAGGGCAACGGAGATACTACAGCTCCTTTGCTCCACATTCAGCCTTGCACAAGATCTACTTTGGTGATTTCTGTCAAAGCTTTACCTTGTAAAGCTGTGCTGCTTCATTTTTAAGCACAGCCAAAACCTCAGATTGCCTCACAGAACTGAGTGCTCCAGGACCCATAAACGTCATTTCCCAGGATAATCCTTGACTTTTGTTTGAGTCTGTTATTTCCCACTTAATACCCACAGCTTTTTAATTGGTTATTATTATTTCTTATTATATTTGAAAATTTTAAGAGTCTCATAAGAAGCAAAAAAGGGGACATAATTAAAGAAAAATGTAGAGAATAATCCAAATTCAGTGTGATTTTACAGATGCGACAGACATTGATTCTTGCCCTTGGGGAGGGAGACAGGAAGCTGTGGTGGGCCAGAGCCCTCAGCCATCATTTGACTGTAAAATATTCCCTTAGGACTAACTTTGTAAAATACAGTCACACAATAACCATCAGCAGCTCCTGCACGCAAACTCTTGTGACGCAGACGGTACTGTTGCTGTGTTTAAGTTAGGATGATCTTTTATATTATTTTGATGCCAGTGTAATACAATGGACGTTTATTTGCTTGATTTAAAAACAACCTTTCACCTGTCACATGACTTCAGACAAGTTACTTCTCTGTGCTGTGTTTTATCTTTTGATAGCCTTTCAGACCTTTAATTCCTCTTCTAATCATAAATAAAAGTATAAACAGTGACGACAAGAAATGGAAGAGATGCAATATGAGTACTGTACATGGAGACTGAAGAAGGTTATACAAGACAATCAATTTTCAAACAGCATCTGCACCCAGACTTAATACAAAATCAGACTAATTTTATATGTATGGTTTCTTTTGTACCCTGTTTTGAATGTTTAGCTCTTTTGATTGGTTTGCTAGGTCAGTTCATATACTGTCATTCCAAGAAGTAAGCATAAGACCAAACTTCAGCTTTAAGTTAGATTATCATTAAAAATAAACAGAGGTTAACACAACATTCCTATCATTGACTTTGGTAGGTTCTGAAGTTCATATAAAGCTGGCATTACTACATCCTAATTGGTACAAAATTTCATATGCTGTACTAAAGACTTAAGTATAGCTTATCATCATTAGACTTAAGGACGTGCACAGACAGTTCCTTGAATGCCAGATCTCCAAGTCAGTGGGCTATGCACGATGACAGCCAGACATGCTGTATAGTATCTGTAAGATATCCTGATCATACTGTTGATTAAAATTCAAGTTAGCTTTCAAAATACAGCTTTGAGACTGAAATGTCACTTATCATGAAGAGAGGATCTGTAACAACAGAAATGCAAAGATAAGGAGGACAAGACTGGAAAGCACAAAGGGTCTCCCAGTGACTTCCAGTGCTGGAATGACTCTAGCCTGAACAATCCAAGATGGGTGACAATCACAAAAAGGGTGGCAAACAGGAAAAGATCATGGAGGGAAAAAATAAACATATAAGGGCTCAAGTAAGACAGATACAGAAATCCCATGCGCTAGTTGCTGTTAATAGTTAGTGTCTGTGTGACACATTCACACCATAACAGGGTGGGTGGGGCTGGTTTTTGATCATTGCCTGATTGACGTTAATGACATTCTTCCAATGGCTGTGGCTTTCCTCATACCACACCCAGGAGGGGTCAGAGGCACATTCTTCTTCAATATTAATGTGAAAAAACATATTTTTAGTCAAGTTGTTAAATGATGCCAGGTGTTTGCTCTGGTTGCCTTAACTAGTCTAGCACAAAGCTCAGCCTGAGCTTCCCAGCAATGTGTAACTCAGCTCTGAGATCACACCAGCTATCTGTTTTTAATCTAAGCCCAGCTACTAAACTGATTATACTCATCCCTATGATAATGCCTCCTATGCGGTGGGAGACAGCAACATCTGTGAGTGTGGATACAAGCCCAGCATAGTACTGTGCATTGTCGTGTTTATTTGTGTTGCTTAGAAGCCCCATTTACAGAGCAGGAGCGTGTGTGAAAGACATAAAACAAAAGCATTGCACTTTCCATGGAAGGGTTATTTACCTCTGCTGCTTTTGTTGTGTCTGCCATGAAAAGCCTTACTTCTGCCAGTGAGAAAAAGCACCAGAAATGGAAATGGGCATAGGTCCACTGCCTTAAATACAGCAGCGTAAAGTCTGAAGGAGCCACCCAGCCCAGATTATCACAGTATTCTGCAAAATTGAAACCTTGTAACAAGCTAAACTCTGAGCTTCTGAGCCCAATTCCCGACGCCACTGAAAACCTCCAATGAACAGGAAAAAAAGAACCATAGCCTCATAAGAAAGAAGTGCATACAAATGCATTGCTTGCTGTGAAAGTGAAAGTTGATGTTTTCAGATGCTGTCTACCCACATAAGAGGTCAGACCGTCACACTGAACACCCAGCAGATCCCAGGAAAGCTAATGGCAACTGTTAAAGCTCAGAATTCCTGAAAATCAGAATCCTTCTGTGTTAGGTCCCAAATTTTAGGAATTTTAGTTTATAAATAATTGATTCATGCCACACCTAAATGTAATAATGCCAGTGAATCTAGCACAGTCAACGTGCTGAAGACTTCCAGAGACAGTTTCATAGCAGCTCTGTAGGATTTCCGTGAAACCTGTATGCCATGGATTCACGCTACCTGTGTTACTATAACCGTGGCAAGGCTGGTGTTTGCATGTTCCATCCTGTTCTCTTTTCCACCCTGACAATCTCTCATCAGGATCAGTAACAACCCCAAGGAAGCAAAACTCAGACTGAGTTGTTGCAGCGCCTCCAAACGTGTGGCACAGCAGAGGGCTGCACGCAGGGAGGAAGAAGAAGGATGCCTGCCTCTTTTCTCCCTTGTGCCCATTGGGGTGATGGCTTAGCCCACACCTGATCACAAGACAGGCTGTCAGCTGATTGTACGTTGGCCAAACCGATGTTCCTCACACCTTGCAAAGAAAAGGTACGGCCACTTTTGCTTTGAGACACAGTAAGTACCAAGTTCCATCCGTACAGATCCCTTCACAAACCACTGTCACACAGACCTCGAGTGTGAACTCATCTTACTCTGACAGGTACATCATTATGTGTATACACAACTAGGAATCTTTCATGTGTAGAAATTTCTTCAGAGTCTGAAAACCTGGCTAAAGGTGTGAGTACAGATCTATTTATAGAAAGACAAATATTTGTGTAAGCATGTAGAGGAAAAGAAGGCATATCTCTAAATTAATTAGAACACAGTCTGAAAAGTGAGATTAAATAGTGAAAAACTTTCATATAGATATTCCGGATTAATTCGTAGATAATATTTTCTAAAGCAGAGATCTAAAACAGTGTTTTAACAGTCTGTATACTTCCAAATTTTGCAAGAGCAGTTTTTTAATTTTTTCCATTTCTCTGGTGACCCAGTCACACATATGCATTTTCTCAGGATTACCACAGTGATTCCTTCGCAATGATGGTTCTATTCTGCACTTTATATTAAGGCGAACACTGAGGCTCAGAATGTTAATCATAAAAGAAGAATAACAGAATAATCAGTGGTTGCTCACAGAGCAGTGAAGTTGCAGATCAGCTGCTGAGGACAAATACCAGACATGAACCACTTCAGAAGAACAGAGTCCTGAAATACTTAAACACAATATATTTCCCTTAACATAGTCCTTTGAGGTCACAATCTTTTCTAAACCAAAATGTTTTCCATATAGAACACACTCAACATCTATGTCAGGCCTTTCTAGAGGAAAATGGGGATGGGGCACAGGCTTCCTCTGGGTAGCAGGGTTCTCACTGTAACTAGCCAACTTCACCGTGTGACTGAAAACACAACTTCTGTGCAAATCATTCCAATAAGCAGCTGTGTGCATTTTCAGCTACATCAGATTATTAGTAGATCAGGTTCAATCTGTTAAACTAAACTCAAAAAGCAACAGTGGAATTCTGTGTTCATGCAGATATTAAGAAGGAAAAAACAGTTTTTATTATTATTTCTGTGCTAGCAGGATCTGCAGACCAACAAAAGACTGGGGACCATAAAATCACTTTTCCTGCACACAGGCAGTTCTAAAGAATCTCAGGCAACTTTGCTTAGGGTGTAAAAGGACATGCCAGCAGAGAAGTAGAATAGCCGAGTGATTATTATCCACAGATTATAGCTAGGCAAGGTGAAGCACAAAGAGTTAATTATGTAGGAGCAGGACAGTCTATCTTTAAGTGGCCTATGATTTTCCATTTGTCCTCAAAGTGATCTGGGTCTCAGAAGAACTTCTTACAGAGCAGAACCAGAGCACGGGCTTGTCGCATCTTCCAATTGATTTTTTTGTATGGGCAGGAAAGACACAGCAAACTGAGTGGGTAACCCAGGAAGCCTGTGACCAGAGTGGGTTTCCGTTTCTTCTGACATGCTCAAGAGTATCTGAACCATAAGAGTATTTTCTCTTTGGGGTCCGGTCAGACAGACCACCCTCTGTTACAGCAATGTGCTATAGAAGGCTGGAAACAGAAATAATTCACGTCCAATCTCTACTTCCTGGGCAAAGCTTCTCCTGCACACCAAAAATCTTTCATCTAACAGCCTTGGTGGAGTCACTTACAAGCTACATTGATGACAGGAGTTTGGGGAGTTTGTGAACTGCCTCTTCCCATTGCTTTGCAAATCTGAGTCAGTCACACAAATAAGGGAGAGACAGGAAAAAATAGAAAGGGAGAAGTGGTTAAGGCATTCCTCTGTGACGCAAAAAGCAGTGATGTCAGAATTCGAGACCACAGACACCTCTGCCAAAATGAATGGGATTCCAGCAGGCTCCAGCTGGTCTCATGGTTTGTGCATTCTGCGTGGTTTCCTGGATACCAGCAATTCCCAGCTGTAAACTGAACAACCATTAACCCCTTCCCTGTTGTAGGTTTCCAGGCAGTCACTCATGGGGGGAAGTTTTTCCCTTGCTGGTGAAAGATTCCAATATTTCATAATCAGGCATCTTGTATGAATCAATAGCTAGTTTAAAAATAACCCTTTGACCCCAGCTGTCTGGGAGAGCCATTAGAACAATGAAAAAGAGAAGCTTTTAAACAAAGCAACTTTTCTTATTTAATCCCTCAACTGCTTCTCTGCGCCCTTGAGTTTCATTCCCCGTTTACTCAGGGCTTACTACCTTTTTCACTTTTCCAGGATCTCATTTTTCCTTTCTACTTTTTTTTCTCTGCTTTTTCCCCCTCCTCTGTCAAGCTCATTTTTTTTCCTTCCTATCTCTGGAATGAGAAGATGAGGCATGGCTTTAGCTCTGAATTTACACTGGGAATAGATGTGAAATCCTGGACCTGACATACAACTCCCAGAAATTTTTGTGAGGGAAAGCATCCAAATTCTTAATCTAGCGGCTGATTCCCTCCTGGCACAAACTGAAAACCTAATTTTGGATCTCAAAACGCTGAACTTCCCGAAAGTAAAAATCTAGGCATGGATTTTTTTTGGCTGAACTAGCCCTCCCACTGCTGGGAGTGAACAAGAGTCTGAACTCAGGCCAGACCAAAATAATCAAACATCTGATTTATTAATCACTATTTATCAAATTGCATTTAAGCTGCATGGGCAGGTCCCGCTGCTCTTCTCTCTGGGTACTGACTGAAAGAATAGACAACCAATGAAAAACATATCACAGACTGAGACATCAGAACAAATCTCATCAACTGAGTACTAATCTTCAGAGCAGAAAGTATGAGCTACTTTGAAAATTGTTCTGCATTCAAGTAATGAAAAGACAAATGCACGAATCATCAGAGCAAGTTAAAATACAATTATTACATTTTTCAGCAGGGAGAGGATATACTTGTCCAAAACCTTTAAAATTTAAACTAACTCCATTAAGAGCTAAATTCCATTTCTAGCCTGATCAGCACAAACCGCCGCTGCTGTCACACCAAGCCCATACACACTCTGATTACCTTGTCTGACAAGAAATGTGGGTCAGTGATTCCCAATCAATAGGCACAACAGTCCTGCTTGAGACCGGCTCTTTGCACTACACCTCGTGCCGATGCAATGAAGGACAGGCTCTCCTGTCACCACTGCATGGCACTATCAGGGTGGCCAACCTTAACTGCATGTTACAAATTGTCTCAATAATCTGAGAGTCTAAACAGGGCAAAAGTTGGGTTCTTTTTATTTCCTTTTTAAGTTTTGAGTTTTTATGCTTTAAGCATTCAAAATTTTCTCTACTACCATGAAAACTGATAATTCTCATATGGCTAGAAGAGTTCAACTTTAAGAAAAATAATAAAATATGAAATATGGAAATGTTGATCCTGCAAGCTCATCTTCCTTGGCATGTGGATAGGCCACAGTATCAGTGGTCAGATCTCCACTCACAAAACAGGCTTCAGCCCCCAGCAGTGTATCACAGGACAACTTCTGTGGAAGGTGAGCACAAAGACAACAATTCTGGCGATGCTGGAGAGTGTGGTTCTGCCACTGCTCCCCATCTTTCATAAGCCAACTGCAGTCCTGCTAACAGTAAGGCTGCAATATAGTTATATAGACTCGTGTTTTTCTGTTCCAATGTATAAAACACTATGCACTAACCTATTTCATAAGATGAGAGTCAGTAGGCTTTATTCTGTAGAACATTTTATTTCTTCCTGCACTACTGCATAGATGTATTATTTGCCACAAGCTCAAGCAGTAGGAAAGTGTAATTCCAGTTCTTCAAGTCTTCTTTAGAAGTAATAAAGGTGAATTTTCCTTCAGCAAAAGACGGATATAAGAAAGAAGGTCAGTAAACACAGCAAAATAAAGAGTGAAAAAGAATATGATTTCTGGCTGTAGATATATCAATAGGAAAGTAGGAAAGGAAGGAAAAGAACAGTTTAAGCTAAACATTATTGCTGGTGTAAGAGCAAATAGGCATGAACTGACTACTGATAAACTAAGGCTGAAAATTAGAAGGCTCCCAACCTATGCAACAATCTGATTCTAGGGCTGTCAAACATGGGAACAGCAGAGACCAAAACCCTAGCTTAAGGATAAAACTGTTAAGGCAATGAAAACAATTGTAGACCGTGGTATTTCTGAGAAGGCACTTGAGTCGGCATCCCAAGCAGTCCTTTGTAGGCCTATATTTCTGAAAGTTTCCCTTTTCTTTTTAGCTGCTTTAGCATAGCAGACAAGCATTTCACTTTCATTTCACTTGCAGTAATGTTTTCGTTTCTGAGACCAAAGAGGAAGAGGAGAGGTTGTGTTGCAGTCCAAGGGCTATGACATGAAATGCTTGGCCAGTTTGACTTCTATTCCCACCTCCTCAGTCTCTCAGTCACTAGCTTCTTGCATGATCCTTGATCATTCTGTTTCCACCAATTTTGACTCAGTTTATACCAGGTATGAGCTAAAAATAGATACATATCTTTATTATTTCTACTGTAGTAGTGCAGCAGAGTCAAACACTACATTTCATATGGAATACAATGCCCATCCTCCAAAGCATTTATTACTAAGTATATATAATAAGCAAATATTGGGAATAAGCATAAGTCAAAAGGAGTTGATCCTGATCAATATGATGAATATGATGAATCTCCATTATTAGCTTTGAAAAAATCTTTGGGATCTTTGAATCCCAGAAAAGGGACACCATTGATACAGGTTAAATTATCTCTACAGGGCCTGAAGATGCACACATAAATAGTAAATAACTAATATTAAATATGAAACTATGACAATGCAAACAGTATAAAAATCTGAACGGTAGAATTACAGAACAATTTAGGTTAGACGAGACCTCAGGAGGTCATTTAGTTCAACCCCCTCGCTCACAGCAGGCCAGCTTGAATCAAACTGAATAGAAAAGATCTCCAACAAGACAGTCATGCCAGAATAGGCCTTTTAAATTCTGTGATCACCAAAGAAAGTACAGTTCTGCATGGCCTCAGCGACTCCTGAGCCAAAATTTCTGTGATATTCACTGTGATGTTCACACAGACCTCTGGGATTCCCAGCTTGGTAGAAATTAATTTCATTTGAGTCTTGCTCTTAAAATCATTGCTTGTGCTATGATAATTATCAGCATGGAACCCCATAGGAAGATGCTGCAAAAGGCCAGTCAGATTAGTAGTATCAAGCTGTGTTCAAGAGCAGCCAGCCCAGCACACCATTATTAGTCACAGCAGAGATTAAACAAACCTGCTTGGCCTCTTTCCCCTTTGCTTTGTACTGATGTTCACAGATAAACCTATGCGGGGAGAAGCTGGAAAGAACTGAATGTCCTGTGGGAGCTCTTATCAAGACCAGGGAGTGAACAGCGAATAACCACTCAGCAAGTCACCTTCTAAGTGTAAAAAGCAGCTTGTTGTTTTAAAGTATGTTAGTCATCAACAAATTGGCTGGAATGTTCTTCATTCCCTTAGTTCCCCCTCTCCAGTCTCCCTCTGCTGGGATTAGCTAGTTGTTTTTCCTTATGCTTTTTTATAGACAAGAACAAAAATCTTTTGCCTCTTTTTAGAATCTAACTTGTGTCCTCCTGTTTGGAAGGCTAGCATGTGTTTGTTCTAACATATCTTTGTTCTTCCTCCTTTGAACTGTAAACTCTTGTGAGAGGGACTTTTTCTCATCCAGTATTGGTCTAGCATCAGCACAACCATCTTCACCAGAGCATCCCTCCATTCCTGGCACTCCAACAGTAACTCCAAGCTACACAGTATTTGCTTCTGTGATTCTTCACCACTGGAAACAGACTCAGCTCCTGGCAGCTACAACCTGGTCAGAAAAGACCACCATCAAGGTGAACCCAGGGTGTCTCAGGAGATGTGGGACAGAGTTCTCCTGACTGTGCCTTTTTCTCTACATTCTCCCTTGTGCACAAAGACGCAAAGATACATTTCCCAATATAACACAGTTACATTTTTTTCCATGTTTCTGGTATTTACAAACAATACTGCAAACAATCTACACAGGATTGATTGATTGAGACCTCTATTAAAACGTGGATTCAAAAATATAAACATCAATTTCTGGCGTACAGCCAAGCTGACCACAAACAGCAAAACAGACCCTACCCCACTGGAGTGTCATTAATCCAGTAACAGTGATTCCAGTATCAGCCTTGCTATTCCCAATTCATTCTGGCTTCAACTCCACAGCAGTAACATTTTATACCCTTCCTTTTTCGTTACAATTCCCTTCCCTTCTGACCATCTTCCAGTTCAAGGAAGAAGAAATGAAAGACTCATTTTTTCCGTATTCTATCGGGATGCCAGGATATCCTGTATTGTTAGCAATTACTATTATTTATCATCTGTAATTTTAGAAGTACAGATGTTTGTTCAGCAAGTACAAAACGAGGACTTGGTTGGGAAAGTAGGAGGCAGATACTTTGCAAACCTCTACTCATAGTTCTTATCATGGTTAATTCTTCAGAATAGCTTCTTATCAACACTGCAATCACTGATTTATTTTTTTTTAGTTTGCCAATTTGGTTATAGCGTTTGACTCCCAACTTGATCTCAGGATCAAGTCCTCTTAGGGAAAATGCCACCACTGCCCTCTCCTGTCCTTTCCTTGTCTTCTGTTTTCATTCCTTCTTTTCCCAATTTTTCATTAACTTTGGACTTACGGTCTTCTTACAGATGTGACACAGAAGAATGCCGAGGAAATATTTTGTGCCTTCTTTGTCATATTTAAAAGCCCTCAAGACACAAACTGTCTCTTTTCTGCTTTTGTAGAGCACGCAGCATGAGAGGTCTGCCAGGGCCACTGACTACCAGCGTAAAGTAACTTCCACTCCTGTGGCTACACCACATTCTGCATTGCTTTCCAGCTCTCACTTCTCACTACTGCTAAAATAAGTTCAATGATATAAAATTGGCAGCATTAGGTTTTTGCTTCTCTGGCATTTCATACCAAAATCTATTTCTGAAAATCTCTTTACTAGGTCATGGGCAAGCCTCTGTAAGTTATGGAGCAAGAAGAGCATTCTAAGAGCGAAGACAAGTTTTGGGAGCATCTCTTCTCCCACTGATCCTTGAAGATTTGGGTCTGTGCTGAACACTGATTAGTTTTGCTGAGAAATTTAACAAGTTATGAAATTTCCAATAGACACTGATAGCACAAAAATCTGAAAAATCATAGGCTAAATATGCTATGAAATAAGAGGTCAATGAGCATGCAAGAATGTAGGCAGTGATCATAAACACAACTACGCACACAAACAGCTAATTCTGATTCCTTGCATGGACAAGGTGCCTTAGCTATACAAAACCTGGGAATCACATATAAAACTAGGCACAGGGCTGTACACATGTACCACAGAGCATGTGCTATGCCTGCCCAGGGGCTGCTCTGGTGAAGGATAACCCTTAAAGTATAAAAGTCTCAGACTCAAAACTTCGTTGAAGAGAGAAGTTGTTACACAGATACAGACTATGTGGAATAATTAGGAAAATATTAATCAGACATAATATGAGCAGAACCTAATTTTGTCCTGCATGAAAAGGAGAGACTTAGCATTTTAGTCTAGCCTTCTCCAAAATAGTTGAGAAATAGCAGATTCCACATTCCACTACTGTGACATTGACTGATAAAACAAAAGATAGGGATGTGAAGAATGTATGCAAAGATATGTTCCTTCTGCTTCTGAAAAGCTGGACAAAATAATGTAAATGTTACTTCATGCTAGGACCAACTGGAGGTCAAGCCATACTCGAAACATTACACACTTTAAGAAGTCATTTCACCTGAAATGTACAAATGTAATTAAACATTAAGATATTTATGTTTCTTCCCAATTTCATAACAGGAGTTACTAAAGAGGAAAAAATGTCGAGACTCCATTTCTGATCACATTAACACCAAAGCTCAATATGCCGGGAGACAGGAGAAGGTGGCTAAAGTCCCGACCACGTTTCTGGGAATGGAAAGGATTCAGAGCACTACAGACAACATCTGGACATAAAATCAAAACATCTGGGCACAGTATTCACCACTACCATACTGGTTCGGTTCCTATCAGTGTTACTTATTGGCTAGAAATAGCTGGGAGTAGCAGAGAAAAGGTCAGTCCAGTGCATTTGAAGGATAGATACTACCTCTGCTTTGTCAGGGCCCTGCTTCCCAAGTCTTTCTTCATTTGGAGCAGCAGGCACTGGCAATATCATGTATCCAATTCCAGGTATGAGGGGGCCATACATCACTTAGTCAAATAAAGACTCCAGGGGTAGCAGCAGTGAGGACAAGCACAAAAAACACAGGGAAATTTGAGATCTAAGTCCCTGAGGCTACAAAATATGTAAAAACACTTTCACATATAACAATAATAAGATGATACCCGTGATGCATCTGGACACTACTTCTCTGAAGCAGATTTATAGGTCCAAAGACTGAAAGAGCCAGAAGGGAATACTAAGGTCCTCTAATTTGACCTGAATACAGAGGCTGTAATTCTTCTTAAGCCTAAACTAATACATGCACTCTTGAAAGATACCTAAACATACTGTAGATGTTCAAAACCTGGTGAAGCCACTGCTGTCCCTGATAAACAACTACAATGTTTAATTACCTTCACTGCTAGCGAGTTGGGTATTATTTATTTCAAAGATACTTTTTTTTCTTTTTTCCTTTTGCTTCTGGCATGAAATCTTGTCATGTCTTTGTCTGCACAACTGAAATGCCCTAACTATTGCATGTCTTCCATTGTAAATATTGCAGGGTGGTCAAGTAATTTCTAAAATCCTTGCTTTGAGATGAATTTAGCTTCCAGAGTTTGTTTACCAGCTACTGGATTGTTTTTGTCTTTTCAATGCCCCTTCGGGATTTTTGCATCCTGCTTTGAGTAAGTGGACATCAGAACAAGACATTGTGTTTAAATAACAGCATTATTAACATGGAATCATTTTCATTTTTCTGGAGGTCTCATGGCTTTGTAAGCCATGAACAACTGTGTAACTTAAGGTGACAGCCTGGCTGTTCAGCCACTCCTGTTTCCTAATTCTGTGTGTTGAAATTATGTTGTTCTGGGCAGTTTCTTTTTTTTTTTTATTCACGGACATTTTTTTGTGTGCTATGAAAAGAAGCTCTTCATGAAAAGTTAGAGAACAGTCTCCTTTGGCTCCTTTCCAGTTCCTGGAGGTAAAAGCATGACAAGCAGTGTTATAAGCAAGGGCAAATAAAACTGACAAATAATCTTTGCCAGATTTTTCCCAATTAGAGTCTATCAGTCTTTACAATGAAGCCCATTATTCATCCATAAACAAAGTGCAATTATATCTCACTAGGAAAAAGGAGGGGCAGGTGCTTCTACATTCATACTATAAGCACTAGTAAGATGGAAGGGCTTTGGTTTTAACTGTCTTAACTCTTTGTAAGCTGGAGCTGTGTTGCAATAATGACAACTCTGAATAACTGACCAGAGAATCACTGACGAACTTCGGTGATACCCATCACTCAGAAGCACAGTATACCAAATCATTTCTAGTGCAGTTTCTGGCACCATATACAGTCAATATCTGTGCAAAGAACAACTGAAAATATAAATGGGGCAGTTAGAAAGTTCTGTTGCTACAGTCACTGTCAAGCTCTTCATCACACAGTTGACTCATCACTGCCTTCAGGGTAGATGTACCCTCAGAGATGTACTCTCTGCTCTCCCTAATATAACAATTCTGGATGCCATGGGAAAATCAGGGAAATGGATTTCAGAAAGTGGCCAGGCTCACGGCTTCCCATAAAAGCATCTCCATTTTTTATTTTCAAAGACAGACCATTGGCCTGGCCCAGGAGGGTATTTCCTGTGCTCAAACATTATTATTCTGGGGTTACTTATTAAACACAATGTATTCAGAGAGCTTTGTATCATAGCTGTCATATTTTATGTGCAATATTTATTTCAGTGAAGGTAGTTCCATTTTGAAATTATTTTTCATTAAGATACATTAGTACAAAACTTCTTGTGACTATCTTCTTTTCTGTCATTGAACGTGATTCACCAATCTACTAGTACAGGCCATGATTCAATTGGTCTATGTTTTTTTATTACAAGTCTTATTTTAGAAACTTGGCAGTCCTTAATCCATTGGGATTAGATTTGATTACAAAACTAATACACTGGATAACTATAACCTGTCACATAAAACAACCACTTGCCCTCATACGGTGGTGGTGTATTTTATTTCAGCGTATTGAAAAATCGCAGTGCATTTTTTTCTCACTTTGTGCTTTCTATGTGTCACATTGTAAAAGCAAACATTACATTGCATGTGCTATTAAAATAAAATTCTTCTATTACTGCTTTGTATTCAGAAAGAAAGTTACCTCACTGCAAGTGGAAATTGTTCAGTGTTTCTAAGGTGCAAGGCCACAGGTTGATATTACATACATCAAAATTTCTTGAGTTCTTATGGGACTAGAGCAGATTTGCGTGCTAGCCCTCTACATCTGGAGCCACACATCTGGGAGACAAAATTAAAACCAGAAGTTAAGCAATTTGTAGCTTCTCAGCTATGTAGCTAGAATTTCCAAAGTGACAGGATGTTGTGGTATCACCGTGAAAGCTGTCCTCACCTTGCTGATGAGTTACAGTTCCTGTAATTTTTGGCCACATGGCATCATGTGATCTCATCATGTCCAATAGTTTCACCAAGAGAATCACAGTAGGATAACCCAACTTGGCTTCTGGTGGCTACAGAAAAGCTTGCTAATCACTGGTTTAGAATGTGCATGTCAAAACATCTACTCCATATGGCATCTGTGTGGCTAGTTTTCTCCTTTTTAAGAAACTAAATATAGATTTAAATGCACTGGGTACTTTACTGAGGCATTGCAAATGTGTCCTGGATCAAAAATGGCAACGAAATTGCAAACATACAGCTGTTCCCACCGATAGGATTGGATTTCTCTTCCTATGGGGCTAGTAAAAGAAATAGTAAAAAGGAAGTGGTGAGATGCAGGCACCTCATATGTTGTTCATAGCCTCATGGCAAGAGTTTACACACATTATCAGAGACTACAGGACTCAGCATTATTTTTCTTCTTCTTTTTTTTTTTTTCTAAGGATAAGAACGAGAAGAGCAAAGTGATAAATTGCGTATTTAATTATTTACTTACCTTAGCAATGGTCTAATAGCCTGTCTTACCTACTACAGAATCTGAATGCCCAAGACTGTTATAAAAAATGGAGTTACTTAAGAACTGCTACTCTAACCAACACACTGTGATAACTATCTAAGATAGGTGTTACACTTTGTTACATGTCACAGGAGCTCTGGGATCTGGAAAAGAATTGGAGCAGCCTAGATTGCCTTTGTCCAGGAAATTGGAGGGAGTGATGTCTGTACTGAAAAGGGAATGGAACATCTCAATAGTTTCATAATTTTGACAGTCTACTTAGGAGCTTGAGCACTTTCACAACAGGACTTTGAAACCTGGGCTACAGAGAGAGATACCGGATCAGAGTTAACTACAGTATCCCCGCTCTTAAAATTTTAAGCTTCTTAGATTTCATATTTTTTCTATAAAATATACTGGTTTAGAAAGTAGCAATGTCATCTAGCAGTTCGCATATCAGTGTGGAAATTGGGAGAGATGAAGGTTTATTCTTGCTTCTGCCACTGAGCACAACCGAACAATTCTCTTGCCTCTCTAGCCCTGCTTCCTCTCCTAATATTTTTGTAATAAAGCAGATGATTGTCTCTTACTCAATTTTGAACAATGATGAACCTCCTGAAGACAGGTCCTGCCTGAATCAGCTGGGGACTCACTGACATTAGAGGACAAATTGGGAAGTTTAATACTATAGAGGTTTTGGTTTTCTTTTTTTGCTGGTAGCCCAGCAGAAGCAGCAGCTCTCCCCACAGCAATAGGCAGTGCACAAGTCGAGTTTATCCAAAATAAACAACATTTTGTAATACAACATGCATAAGCTTCACTTTCTCTTGCCTAATAAAGCAAGCTCAAACTTCATGAGGTTTCCCACCCTCACCAAAACAAGGTGTTTATACTATGAATGTTTTCATTTTGTACAGACTAATGGCAAGACCAATAGGAAAGTATTGGACTAAAGTGCTGTATTCCCCTTCGTGATGTGATGTGTACACTGTAGAGTGTCACAGAAGAGCCTGTGAATAATTCCCACAGACTTCCATATGCAAACAGAATTTACAAAGAATTTTCTTATCCCCCCAGCACTCCAGGCAAGAGTAAGGCATCATTCAGAGAGGAAGAATACCCATAAACTAGTCAAAGGATATTGGCTTTAATCCTGCTTATGCCATAAACACTCAGTGTGACTTCGGAGAAATCATTTAAATCTAATTTCTATTCAGTTTGTTATGGACTTCCGTGACAGCCAGTATCTGTTTGATTTGTCCTTAGTTTGTTTGTTATTTTCCTTTAAAAAATAAGTAACTGGGTCTGAAGAAATCCCATGGAGGGAGTGAGAAATTGCTTCTTCCCTTGAGGAGCAATTGAGACTGGTCTGGGGCAGAAGCTTCCAGACCAGAAGAAACAAGATGACAGACAAATGGGAGCGAGACAGTCACAGCAAGGAGCTCCGAGCCTGCGGCTCAATAGTGAGACTACTGAGAGAGACGATTGAGCAAGCACCCAGGGCTCAGAGGTGATGGGAAGGGACCAGAGGAACCACTGCCCACATAGCGGGCAGGGGAACTTGTTTATAAGTTCTTTTTATTTCTATGCTGTCTTAGCTAATTATTTGGAGTTTTCTTCCTTTAAAAGATTCAGTATTTTAATTTATATTCTAACACAATTTGGTTTTTTTGGATTTCTTTTGATCTAGCTACTCTGGGCCCCTTGGTAACAAGTTCAAAAAAGTTGCCACAATTTACAGAGTAACTCTAAGGATTCGTTAGTATTTCAGTGACGTTTGAATTCTGCAGATGGAAGAGCCTGACTCCTTTGGCCTCTGCCTCTCTCCAGCACAGTACAGCCTCTGGATGCTGTTTCTTATAGGAAATACTAGTTTGTATCATGACCAGAGTCTTCAGTTTTGATTTCTTTTCTCTTCTCTGCAACTGTTGATTATTGGTGCTGGTTTCAGTGACATGAAAAAGTTGCAACAAATTTCTGACAGACCTGAGTCAAAGCTAGGATGAGGTCTGTGCAGGCTTTTTAAAGCCTTCTGTCATTGCTCTTTTTTTCTTGCTCTTGAAGCTGACTGATAGACTTTCACTAAGCACTAAAATGGCTTGGAGCACCCAGGTATGGCTGTCTTTTTTTCTTCAGTGATAGAAGGCACCATGTTGAAAGACTTACCATAATTTTACACTCTAGCCACACAAAAAAATAAAGTATTTGAAGAGCAGTTCTCCAGATGAACTTAAGTATTTCTCCATGAATTTCAAGTAAATATGTATATTTAAGCTAGCTTTGATTCTACAAGTGGAATTCCAATTGAAGTGCCCATAGCAAGTAAAATCTAAATTTAGTCATTTTAGGTGAAAGAATAGACGCTAGAAGGAAAATTTTTCCCAATGCATAAAATCAGACATGCTCACTAAAGTAATTTGCAGCATATAATGGTGAATCGCAAAACGTTCACACCAGTTTACATATGAAGATGTAACCTGAAGCATAAGATAGTTTGCAATAACAAAGAGAGTTGATATTGTGCCTATGTCAATATTCTTAGAGGTATGGGACCAGCAAAGAAGAGAGACAAATTGAAAGGAGATGCTGACAGCAGAAAGCATCAAAGTAGAATTATTCAGAGGGAAAGGACAATTTGACAGTTTTTCATCACTGATGCCAATGCCAAAAGAGGCATCACATATGAAATATTCAAAACAAAGAAAGGCCGTATCTTGGTTATCCAAGGATAGTACATTATATCGAAAGAGCTCTGTTAGGAATAATGGTCACCCTCTGTTATTAGATACTTCATTTCACTGAATTGCTTCTTTTTCTTTCCCCAGCTAGAATATCACTCTGGCTACCAAAAACTTTCTTATCCCAAAACTTAAACATGAAACAAACAGGATTTCACTACAAAATAAAAATCCCATTGTGAGAAAAGAAATTTTTTACATTCATTTGCTCTAAATATTCAAAGAAACATTTTGTTCTCCTAAGAGTTCATGAAAAGAAAATCCAACTGGATTTCAACGTGGACAAAGATAATTTCTAATTAGAATTAGCTTGAAGGTTTAGGACAGCATGTTAAGTGTTTACCATGTGCTTAAATCTCACTGAAGTGAATGATATATAGCTGCATTCTTAAAATTAAGCACGTGATGTAGAGCTGTCTTGAGCAGCTAAATACACACTTTGGTACTTTCCTGAATCAGAGACACAGTCTGTGGGATCTTCTTTTATTAACTGATTCACAAAAAGGCATGTACACATAAATGAACCTTCCCTGTTGACATATCTGTCAGCAGTTATGAAAACCAGTGTGTAACACTTTAGAACACCTGGACAAATAATCTTTCATAGTAAAATCCTTCAACTGTTTTGCTTTATACAGCAAATATGATTGTTTATTTTCTTTGGCAATTGCCCTGTTTATTTTTTTTTTTGGCAACTGCCCTGATTAAAGTGGAACCTTGCTATAAACTAGGAGAATCACAATTTACTATGTCAATCTTTTTACTGAGAGCTTTTGATGGTCCAGAACTGAACTAGCTTCATTGTTAAGTTCTTTTGGCACACAGAATGCTTTGGTTTGTGTCCTTTTAAATCACCATGGGAAGCGATATGCCATGGGTACCACACGATGCAGGAATTAGCAAGACCTAAGGTTAAGGTACAAATCTGGACACATACAACACTATTGTCACTATTAGTCACTGCAGCATTAATGTTTTGTCAAGATCCCGGTACAAATCAAGTGACAGATAGACTTAAAGAATTAATTTGGCTTCCTAATATCACCTAATAAAAGACAGAACTAGGAGTGAAGCTAGAAGCACAATGTGTTAAGTTTTATTCATTATGGAAGGATAGGAAAAAGCTTTGGGGAAAGTAAGCAGCCTGCAAACTTCCTGGGCTGCATCTCTCACCACTTCTGTAATAGCTTAGCTCCAGTTGTCTACGAGTGTACTGTGTGTGTTGTGTGAGAGAGCATTTGTGTGTATCGGGCATGGAGAACAAGGCTAACTTGGGTGCCCCCAGGGCTAGTGCCTTGCCAAACCCACCAGAAGGGAACCTTAACCGCAGAGGCAACCAGGTGAGAAGACAGCAGTGGCCTAACACTGTCTGACCTGAAAATTATATGGAGTGAAACGGGGAGAAGGAAAGATGAGAGCAGCAGCGTACCCCCAACAGCACTGAAGGGGACAGGATGAACAAGTAACTGCTCTTAGACAAAGAACCGTCCTGTTCGAAAGACACCTGGGGTCTTTGGAACTGGTAAAGAGACACACTTTTCCTGTTGGGTAGGCAAGCAAGAAGTTGTGCTGTGCTTCCATCATCTCTCTTTCCACTTTTGTTCCCACTTTCCCAACTGCGGCTCAAGCACAGCAGACACAAGCACACATACACAGAGGGGTGGGCTGCAGGCAGCCTCCAGGCACTGAAGAGAAGCAGTGTCCGTGCAGGGGGATGGAACTAAATACTATCAAATAATTCAGCTCTCATTTGGCAACTGCTGTGTTTGTGCTCCCTGATGTCTCTGTGGGTTATTCCTTATATGATTTCTGGAACACTTTTTCTTAACTAGTTCTACATTATTAGATACTTACAGACCTACCACAACTTTCTTATAGTAGTTAATCCTTAGTTTCCAGTCTGTCCCTATTAAGATCTTTATCTTTGTTCATACTCATCTGATAGTAATTCCATGATTAAGTTACTTAACCTTATGATAAGTGCCATACAAATTCAAACTAGTGCTTTATCTCTATTCCTTTTACTGCTTTTGCTTTAATTCTATTTAATTGAATTTAAGAGAACTTCCTGTTTCTTTACTTGGATTGCAAGTACCTGAATAGTTTCCTTGCACATCCTTCATCCGGAAATATCAAACTCTTAACTATCTCCACTTCCTCCTTCATGTTTAATCTTTTCACATGTGACTCCCTCCCATTTCTGAAGTTACTAGCCCAATTTTAACGAGAACAGGATCTGTATTTTAACTAACCACACAAGTCATCCTTTATGTAGTGCCAGAGACATCATACAGATCACATTGCGACTGTAATTTTTACTGCCATATTTTTCTTTTACATAGAAATATCTATATCTATTTCCTTTTCAATTTTAAATTCCACTGTATCTTGATCAGTCTTCACTGACTGAGGCTAATCAAGCCTTGTATCTTAATAATATTCTTGATTTTGAATCACTCCTTATTAAGTGCAGATTCTGAAGTAACCACTTCCTACACATTCACAATAAGACCAGGCCGTGTTTGCTTCGGTAACTGGTATAGATTTTGTGCTATTGTAAATATAATAGCCTTTTTCCTGCTTGTCTGAGCAAGTACGTGAGGAATCTAAAGAGCTGAATGGAAATAACTACTACACGAGCTGTTACGTATCCCTTGGAGAATGTTAGCCAAAAAATCACGGTAGCTGAATAGACACTGGACATCTCCCAGTCTGGGCCATGTGCCATGTCAGTTATTAAATCATGTACGTTGAACCATCATTCAGTTGTTTTCAGGAAAAATGATGTAAGGCACAAAAATGCCACATGGCAATAAAGATTACGTTAATACCTTACTGTTTGGCGGGGGTGAGAGCTGCAAGTCACATATTAATATACTGTGTTGGAAAATCCTGGTTTTCAGCAGAAAAAGATTGCAAAATCCTAAATTTGGTACTGACTCAGATTTTGAGCCAAGAGGAAGTCAGCATCCTTTAACAGATTAATGGACGCTGTGCTTTGTGGCAGACTGGATTGCTGTATTTTCTGTTGGTGCTCACCCAGTAATTCAGGCTCTCTTCTCCACACAGCTCTCAGTTGTACCCTGAGGATGAACTGTTTACTACTGTCAATCTGTGTGCACCATACAAGCCCTAGACAATATGGTCTAAAACCTAAATTTCTTCACTTTTACAAAGGAATTTTCTCACAAAGAGCTTGAATGCTTGGTTATCTGACTCTTTCTATGTGTGATAATGATACACTGAACTAACAGTGGAATAAATTCTTAACTGAGACAGATGGACTCTTAAGCTACTTAATGTTTCTAAATAAATGAAACCATAGAACTTGCGAAGGACTTCTAGAGGTTGTCACCCAATCTCCTGCTCAAAGCAGGACTATCATCAGTGCTAGACCAGGTTGGCTGTGGTTTTGTCTGAGTCTTGAAAACGTCCAAGGATGGAAATATCACAGGTGCTCTGTTCCTGAGTACCCTCTTGGTGAAGAAGTTTTTCCCATGTCCAGTTTGAACTTCCCAAGCTACAATTTGTGATCATTTCCCCTTTCTATATTGTCTACCGCTACAGAAGAATTTGGCTCTGTCACCTTCACAATTCCCTTCCAAATAGTTTTAAGCCGCTATGAGATCCCCCTCCCTACCCTCCTCTTAGTCAGGTTCAGGTTTATAGATACTGAATAGCTTTGCAGGCAAGTACAGGGAAGCCATCTTAGTGTCTTTTTTGTCCTTTGTAAAAACAATCAGTATCATTCAAAAACTGAACACGATGAAATAAAACACGTGTTTTGTGGGATTAACATGTGAGCAGTGTGACGTATTGCCCCTAGGTACACGTGGCCTGCATTGTAAAGCATGATCAGCAGTTATAATCTAATCAGGCCTAACTTGGGTTTAGAGTAACAGAAGGACACTTCATTTGTTAAAATTATCTGTGGGAAGTTTAAACTTTGACAACACAGCATTCTCCAGTCATATCTAGCCTCTGACCCAGGGAGACAGTGTACCCTTATCACATTATACATTCAGCCCATAGTCTTGCAGTCAGACACAGCCAAAAAAGGTAGGTTGAGTCTGAGGTGGCTCCTGTGATAGAGGCATCTCAATTTCAACATGTCCTACCTCTAACAGCTTGAAATACAATGTCCTGAGCAAGTAAGGAAACCTTGAGGAGAAGCTAGAGCCACTATGATTTCAAAGTCAAGCAAAAGTACTCCCCACCACACACAGAAGACCGCCAGTCAGGTATGATGATCCACACCACTTTTAAGTGGTATGAGTAAGGACGAGCTCTTATTGTGCAAATGAAAGCTAGTGAATGAAACCACACTAGGGGCTGTTATTTCTTTCTGTCTGTCAATCTGAAGTATTTGGTAAACTGGATAGAGCCTGAGAGATTAGGAAGGCCCTGAAAGCACTTCCTTTTGCAGCTAAACCTACTGAAAAGCCTTTCTGCATTCTTTTTAAGAAGTGTGTGCACAGTTCTTACAGGCAGGTTACTAAAAATACCCCAACACACCACACTGGCTTGATTTCCTGCTCACTCCTCTAACTCACCAAAGTTTCACACTTCATGCTTACAAAGAACTACCAAAGACCACAGAAAAGGAAAAGATAAATCTTAACATCTGTAGCCCATTCACACAGCATAGAAAGAACATCCCTTTTAACTGCACAAGGAGGCCATGTTAGATGGTCTCATCAGACACAGTCATTCTATTTCATGCACACAGTTTAATAATGAAACTAACTCAAAGTTTACATTATGCTTACAAGAAAAAGCTATTGTATTATTAGCTCACATGATGTACTTAAGTCCTGTTATAATTTTTTTCAGGTGCTTTTTAAAAGATTGAACACTGTGAATACACTATGTAATCAGGCACCATAAAATACTGTCAGGTTAAAAATTGCATAGAAAACTTCACCAGCTGCCAAAGTTGCTTAAAAGTTGTTCAGTTTTCAAAAAAAAGTATAATTTTTCCTGCAGAACATAGTGCAGTAATCTCCTCCTCTAGCTTTCTATGCAATCCATATAAACCATTTAATTTAATACAGTACTTTTTCCAGGATAGCAAGCATTAGAGTGGGACTTCTAGAACAGCCAGGGCTGGATTCTGGCCATAGATCCTACCTTTGTCTTGCACACTGGTATGAAGATACCCTCAAAAATTCTGGGTCCTCAAATCTGAAAATAATTTTGTCATGTGAGAAGAAAAATGTGAACAGAACCTCCAAAGAAATGACTTCAGGATAATTCAGCTACATCCTTCCATGTCTTCACAAGAATCTTATCATGGAATTCATTACATTTGAGGTTTATACACCACAAGTCACCTGAGCTGATATTTAGAATATTTGAATCTTTATTCAGCTTCAGCACTATTAAATGTAGCAGCATCAAAATACTATGGCAGTCTCTGCATAGAAATAAGAAGTCTACTGTAATTTCAAATGTATAGACAAAGTGGCTGTTAATGGTAGCTATCAATTTCTCTACAGAAGTACACTTCATGGCCTGCTTTCTTGCTAGGGACTTCTTGGATCCCTTATTTGTTTATTCAAGATGGAAGCAAAAATCAAAACTTTCTTGATTAACTGCAAAGTAAGCATTGGATGAAATTAAAACAACTACTGTTTATTCTTCTCTCAACACATTTAAAAGTGTGCTTGATCCTCTTCCACAAAAGGGAATGTTGAGACTGTCTGAAAGGTGCTTTACCCTGTTACTCCTTTTCGCTGTCTGCTTTGTCTGAGAGCCACCTACACACATCCTCCCTGCCAGCAGGTGCAGTAAAAAGGTGTGTCTCTGAGTCCCAGCCACTGCTGTAACTCAGTACGAGCTTCACAGATGGAAATACCATCAGAGCAATGAAACAGCCAGTGCTGTCAGCACACCAATTAAGCTGTCAGGATTCTGATGTCTACCCCTTTCTACATAATCATTAACTCTTTAGTTTCTTCCTTGCATAAAATCTAAATTTTACTGTGAACGGTAAAAGCACTATAGGAAACTTTACTAGCCCAAATGAAATAATTTTAATTGAAAGTGACATTGCTTTCCCCTGACTACAGCCTATTGTTACCTGGTTCACATTTCATTTCTAATACGGTATTCCATTTCCCCTGCAGTTTAACAGACAAGGATTCTTTAGGCTCCTCCATACCAAACTGCTTTCTGGTTTAGATTAGGGGAATAACAAACCAGAAGAAAACAGACAGACCAATATAAGGGGAGAGCATAAATTTAATATACATTTAACATGCTACCGTCATAAATGAAGGTTACAGTCTTGGATCATGATCCATTTTATTAGGTGCTCTACAAACAGAAAAAGGATTTCTGTCTCAAAAGAGTTTATGATATAAAACAGAGCGTCCAGCATATGGTCTCTGTATGGCCCACACAGATAATTCATCTTTGGGAGAAGCTGTGGGTGGGAATTTCTCTGGCAGTGGCAGCCTCTTCCTAGCCACATCATTTTCCAGGTGCTTTCAGTCCTCAGCTGGAGATTGGTGCACTCACTAAAAGCACATGTGTAGTGCAGTTGCTCTGTAAACACATGCACAGTAAATTTGGCACTTCAGACATACCACCTACTTAGTAAGTCTCCTGACCACAGGGAATGTCATATGATAGAAAAGCCATGGGACAGAGCCTGGCTCTGCCACCAGATTAAGTACAGAGATTCTTAACCAGAAATCCCTGAGCTTTACCTCCCCAGTGAGCTAAAGTAAGAGCAATGGCTAGAAGTATAGTGGCATATAAGGGAACACTCAGAACACAGCGAGGACAATGAAAGCAAAGGTGCAACCATCTGTTCTATAGTTGCTCAGAAGTATGAAAGAGAAACATTAATTTTTGCTTTACATAAGAAAACCCCTAAATCTCAGAGTTGGGTTTTCTTTTTTCCTCCTAAACATTTGGACCAAAATGTCCATTTAGAGATGAAATCTCAGTTCTGCAATTTTAAGTGAAGCATACACAGTCTGAATGTGGGAGAAGAAGGCTGTGTAAAGGGAATAAAAGAACAGGAAGAGTGAACAAGAGCATCCTATGCAACTGTATAATTATCATGACATGAGGAAATGGAAAGGACTAGCAGTTTGTCTTCCTGGGGAAGAGAAACGGTGCAAGTTCCATTCAAAGTAAAGCCTGGTAAAACACTCTGCTTGGTATTAAGTAAAGTAGTAGGTACTTGCACTTGTATTTTATACATCCCAGCTGAGAACTGGAATGAACAGATTGTACAGTACAGAGGAAGATAAACACACAAAAGCAAACACTCTCCTCAACTCTCTTGCTCTCTGTCAAATAAAAGGTTCCATGAAATGCTTCAGTCAGCATGTCTTAAAGGTAAATACACATTTTAAGCCAGAGTCTGATCCAACAAGATTTATACTAGAACGCATTCATTATTACACTTCTGTAACAGACCAGGAGAATGCCTTTCATTCTGGAAATATTTTACATCAAAAGGTGAAAGCACGAAAGTAGATCCTCAGCTAGAGTAAGAAAACATTGCTTCAGTAAAGTTACCAGAGCTCTACCACTTGACTGGTGGAAAACCTACAGCAAAGCTACAATTGAATAATAAGATTATTTTTCTATACGAGTTATGGACGACTGAGATCATTATCTTTTTCTAATAGATATAAACAATATTTAAAGATCTATTTGCAAAATGAAACACACAAGCTGATGAGATACTCTGTGGAGGTCGAAAAGATTTTATGATCTCTGACCTTCACTTTCACTGCCTTCACTTCATGAAGTGCTGCTGCTACCTTTATATACATATATATAACATTTTATATGTGTAAGTCAGTCAAATGCTAAGGAAAACTATACAGGCTTAGCTTCAGAGCATAAAGCAATTTATCATCAAAAGAACTAGATGAAGAATTCCCTGTTATTGTAATTCTGTACTGTAAATTTTGCTGAAATATTTCAAGAATATAACCTTTTTGCTTCTATATTGTTGGAAACTAAAGATGTGAAAGATAATGGTGCATTTTGTGCATATTCATGTGAAGGGGGCTACACAGAAAACAGAACTTGGGTAATCCTGGGGTTCCACCCAGACTCATCAATCCTAGAAAGTGACCTTTCTCTAATTGTTTCACAGGAAAACTGCTGCAAAATATTTTCAAGAAAAAAGGCTCTATTTTTGTCTATTTTGTCTATCCAGGTCCAAATAGTATGTTACACCAGTGTAGGCTCTTAGCTTTTAGTGAGAAATATTCCACATATTTCATAAATTTGAGTGACAAAGCACTGTACCTATTACTGGATCAGGCTCTAAGTGCTAGAGAAATTATGCTGCTACTACCCAGCCTTTCCCTTTGTGCAATTTGTTTAAAGATTGTTCTCCAAATATTTTGGGCCATTACTATAATGAGGGAGAAATTCATTAGAGAGTAAATTCTTATATGCAGTTGCTGAATTTGAGGTTTAGCTGTAACTAATTGTAATCAGCTGAACAAGACAGAAACAGTATATAATGCAAAACAGAGCCTGGCAATGAGGTAACAGGCAATAGAGACAAGCAAGTATAAAAATAGTGTGAAGCTGAAAACCTCCTGCCAGACAAAGTGAGTTAGAAAAGGGTTAAATAGCAAAGGAAATGTTGATAAGACTCACACCAAACCTGGGGGTGGGGAAAAACTTCTCAGATTTTTTCTGCAGATTTTACTTCAAAGTGTTACCTACAAATCTCCTGTCAAGGGCTGTTAAAAGCATTCTTAGAAAGCGCCAAATGCAACAGCTAAAAAGTAAAGGGCTAACAATATAGTTGGGATCTAAGATTTGCTTTCACCTGAATTACTTGCCCTCAAGTGAAATTCTGAAGAAAGACACTATTTTTTGTGCCGTATGCTATGTAAAACATGATTCCCTGCTTGCAGACCTAACTGGTTCTTTACATGGAGAGAAATATCTCCAGAGGTTCTGCCACCATCCTGTGCCAGTTCTAGCGATGTGCCAACTGGCTGAGTTCCTCATGCCTCCTTCAAACTCTTCTCTACAACACGTGCTCTGCCCTCAAAGTTCATGGGAGTTGCTACATCTTTCCTTTTAAGAAATGTCATTGTTCAGATTTTTGTTTAAGCGCTGGCTTGTCAAAAAAGCACAGACTAGAACTACTCTGTCATAAAGTCATTCCCATGGTAACGCAGGGTTTCATCTTAGAAGTATGATGCTCTTCAAACCAGCCTCTTCTTCCCTGTTTATGTTACTGGTATTGATTCAGGATGTGTTTTTACTCTTACCACTTCCTCCATCCTATTACGTGTGGTCCAACTGGATCTTTACAAAAAGGTTTGCTGGTGGTAGAAGACCTTTCAGCATTCTCTGGTCACACCTGTGTGGCCTTTCAGTCTGCTACTATTTTGCAGAGTGCCCCACTTGAGAAACATTTGGTTCTCTGACGATCAGCTTTTTTGTCCTAGTGCCTCCCGCCACTCCCAGTGCCCCTGTATTGTGGGAAAGGGATTCCTTTATGTCTGCTCTGCTTTCATCATTAATCTCTTGGCTGTTGACTCAGCCTTATATTTATCTTATTGAACGTGGAGATCGGTTTCTAAATTCAGACTTTCCCTCTAGCTGTTTTCCTCTCTTAAAAACTTCTTTCCTCTTCTCAAACTCTGGCAAGAACTACTAGTAACTATTCTCTCTGATTTCATGCTGAGAATTTTCTAATGTTGCATTACAACCAGACTTATTGTTTGTACAGTCAGAGGCAATAGATGTGTATGTCAACAACCATAAACTTCAGGTGATAACATCTTTTTATTTTCACAGGTTTCTTGTCAACACACGGTATTTATCTACTGACCTCAGAACTGCTTTATTGTAAACCCCAGCAGTGAGTCCCATTTCTTCAGTCTGGTCTATGTTTATTGTGTGGCTGAGCTTGCATTGCAGCTGGCTCTATAATTTAGCTCAAATCACGCTGGTCATTGATTAAAGAACATATCTGCAAATGTAGGAGTCATACCACTGGCACCTTCTTTTGTATTGCGTATTCACTGCCAAGACCTTGGATTTGGTAAAACTATTTTGCAGACAGTTGCTTCTTCATGGGCAATTCCTGGATTCTAGGTCATTATGCCTGCTGCTGCTTTATTTTAAGTGAGACTTTTGTGGCACTGGGACATAATATGATGATTTTCCACATGTTTTTCATTGTTGCTGATGAAACCGACATTAATATTTCCACCTTCTAGGCTATTTTCTATGGCACACACACTGGACCAAAATGGATGCAATAGGATGAAGCCTTGAAAAGGTCCTGTACTTCAGAAAGAGCAGAACATACAGGACACCAAAATGTAAGTAGGAGGCCAAATCCCAATGGCAGTAAGATTCACTGAGACCAAATCTTACCCATGAAGTTCAAATATCCGTACCTAATTATCTAAGGATTTGGCTGCAATTATATACTACGATAAACATCAGAACAAGAGTCTGAACATCTTGATCTTTGGGAAACAGTGAAGCTGAAACTTGGGTGTATAACTAAATTTAATGTCCCTATAGGGGAACAGCTGCAGAAGGCTGGAAATTGGCATGTGGCTGAAAACTTAATTACAGTGTAAGCTGCCTTTCATCGGCTGAATCACAGTAGCGTAAGTGTGAACATTCTTACTCTGCCCAAAGTAAAACACACATTTGTTGAAGCCATCATGACATCAGCTGGGGACCACAGGTGTTCTTTCTCTAGTTCAGTTAAGTATGGTTTACTCGTTGCCTGAGTTTGAAGGTGAGACCTCCCACTTCCATATCAGTGCATTTAACCAGTCCTTAATGGGTGCCGTGTCCTTCGCCCAGCATTAGGGAAGACTCCATTTTGGCCTTCTCCAATGAGAAAGGGAATAGCCCTCATCATTAAAATTAAACAAACTATGATTGCAATTAAATTTAAATAAGATTTCTTGTAGCACAATCATAAGCATCAATTTATCCTTGTTTGAATCAACACTAGGTAAGCAATTAGAGCATTTAGGGGGGAGGTGCAAGGGGAAGGAAAAACCAAAAAGCAAAACTGAAAAGGCTTTTTGCAACAGTAATTTATAGGTACAAATTCTAATTAATGAGAGCCATAGAAAGCCTCAAGGAAAGGCTAAGGCAAATCCAACAGGTTCACAACAGAATGAGAAAAAAATTCACAGAATGCAGTGTGTCTGGTCTGTCTTTTGATTACATTTGCTGTTCTTGTTGTTTGCATCAGCTTATTTTTAATTGCTGGTTGCTGTGTTACTGTGGCTTCAGTGTGATTTCCCACAAACCAGGACTTCACCTAAAAGGCTTTTTAGGCAGGCGAAGATAAAGGTATTCTATTATAGAAGACAGGAAAGGAACTATACAATTTCAAGGAAATGTTCTTTCAGTAATTAAAGACAAATTAAGTATAATTTGGGTGCATGTAAATGACGTGTTAAATTATATAAATCTAAACTGTATGAACCACATGTATAATAAGAAAACCATAGCAGAGATCGGGGCTCTAGAGTGTTGGGAACTGTGCATGTATAGATATCTGTAGATATGCATATATACAGATATGCATATATATATACCATACATATTTAAGCACATATCTGATGACACTTCAGAAACCTATGCTACTTTCTGTCCTTCTATATTGTGTTAAATGCTTCTTCAAGTTACAACAGCGCAGAGCAGATCCTACTGAAATGTAACTGAGAACAGAATATTGCTCTGAATCTGTTGCTTGTGATGGCTCTTAATAAAGACAGTAAAGCAAAAAATTGCACATTGCATCAGTATGGCTACTTCTGTTATCTCCATTGTTACAGGTGAATTTTCAGAAGTGACAGGAATTATTGAAGAACTTGTCAAAAAGGCAAAAAACGATACTCAGATTGCAGGCAATTACAGGAATGATACAGAAGTCAGGAAATCAGTTTTGTTCAGCTTGTAGTTTTGATCTATCTACCTTTTGATTTCCAAAATCCACTCCCCTACTCTTCCAAGTTTTGCACCACATTTCATACTGTCAGCCCCTCAAGAAATACAGAGGAAGACAAAATTATTCCGCAGGTGGTTATTCACACCTCTGTCTGCTTCTCAATCTCCAAATCAATCCTATATTCACGTTTCTCCAGCATATCAGTTAGCCTGTATCCCATCACATGCTCCTCTTTGTCCTGCTTGGTTCTGTTAGTTCCTTCCACAGCAGGTGTTGCAATGAAGATGAACACAAAAAGTGATCCCAGAAAATCTCAGACGTAGGGAAGGGGAGAAGTGGAATTGCTTTAGATTCTGTTTTCTCTTTTTCTTTCTGTAAGAAATTTCTCTAATGGATCCAAAAGATCTCAGTCTGCCTGGCCTTGCCAGTGAGGTGAGAGTTTTCCCCCAGGTATGTCTGCTATAATCCACAGGACACAATCTTCTAACATGACAAGTTCTGACTAGGTCTGGTCAAATCCTGCCACGCACAAAACAAGAACGTAAATCATGAACATTCATGGCAGTGCTGTCATTCCATGTACTAGAACTCTGTGGATCATAAATTGCATTGCTGGAGTCTCAACCTACCATTTATATTGCAGATATTGAACATACAGTGCAACTTCAGAAACGTCAATATCCCAGTTTCTATCAGTGTAAATAAATAATGCTTACAAGAATAAAAATTAAATAAGCAATGTTAAAAATAATTTGCAACACATTCTGTGCTGGCTGATGAAAACCCGAAAAAATTCACTAAGGAATGCAACCAGATGAAGAATGAAGACACAGCACACATATGACTTGAAGCTGATGGAAACAAATTAGTCAAATGAACACTCGCCAGTAGTATTCACCTAACTCTTGGCAAGATAACTCATGATTTTGTCCTCAGTTTGGCACTATTTCAGTGTTTTTCTAAACATAATGCCCCAGAAATGTCCAGCCAGTTCTTGGACATAGCTACTTTTACAATTCAGATTTAAACATGGAAACAATACTGCACAAGATGTGTTCAATATGTGATATACACAGCAGGAGCACTTTGCTTCTGCCAAGATGATGCATATTTTGCCTATCTTCAGCCATTCTCACAAACCATATTCAACTCCTTTGTAAGCCATATGGCTAGTGAGCAACAGATTGGCCTCTTCTATTATATAAATATAGAAACTAACAGAAGCCCTCAGTTTTCCTTTAAAAAATTTAGTCCTCGTGAACAAAGGGTAATACTTTAAGTCAATTTTAAAACCCCAGTTACAGAAGGTAAAGAACAAAAACCCATTATTGCTATCATTAAAATATTTTAAGGTTTTGAGTCCAATCAAAATATGATGAGCTGTGCCCCTCCAATTGGAGAAGGGGGTAGCTCACTATATTTAATCCCTACACTTGGCTATACTGCTCATGGTGCAAGAACAAGTCTTGACACACGTCTCTCAGCTCCCCCGGCTGTTTTGCTCTCCATGCTCCCAGCAGGTCCAGGCATGGGTTGTTTTTTTGTGTACAAAGGGTGGTATTGATGGAAACAAACAGTTGAGGCTTGTGGGACAAGTTCTTCAGGTGGCTTATGGGAAGGTGCTTGGGATTTTCCCTGTTCCTCTTCCTCCTCGTTGTTAGAGTTGACTCCCTCTATCCTCAGCAGAATTTACGTTAGATTCAATCCACACCAGAAATGCTAATACTATGCCTATGGGAATTTGGAGGTGGCTTGTGAGACTATTAGATCTTTATCGAAACATGGCTGATTTAGCAATTTAAAGTCAGATGCTCACTTAATAGGGTTTTCTCTTTCACTTTGTTAGGATTTCTCTCATTGTTTTTCTTTTAGCTGTAATTTCCTCAGATATAATTCCTCCTCTCCTTAATGAAACCTTTTGCATTATTTGCACCTTTTAATTGGCGATAAATTCCAACTTGAAGTTATATTAGTTTACATTCACATGACTCAAAGACAGAAAGGGCTATCCCTATTCCAGTCTGATCCCTTATATATCATGGGTCATTCTATAGTACCACAGTAACCATTTTAATGAGACCAGTAATGTTTGGCTACACCGAGTCTTTCAGAAGGGTACCAGATATTCCTCAGACCACAAGTCATGGAGAATCTTCCTCCGTGTTTGACAGGTTGTTCCAATGGTTTCAATAGTAACTGCTAAAAATATGTCTTTCTTATACCTGAATGTCTGAATGTCTGTTTTCATCTTTTACTTGGTTCTTGTTAAGCTTTACTTTGCACCTTAATTTAATTATTCTACTAATTACTCTTTTTTCCTCCCAAATAATATATGGTAAACCATTCATTCCTTGGCCATTTTTTTTTTTTTTAGTCAAGGAATAATTTCTGTAGCAGTTTTCTACAATCTTTTTACAACATCAACAACTTTTCAAAACATGGATACTAAAACTAATGGTATATTCCATTCCCATAGATATTTCTTTTGTACCATGTTTGGAATCTAGGGGAATAATATACTACAAAGCAACAGGGTTAGGTGCACACCCACCAGCCAGCTTCTGAGTATCAGCCTTTGTGCTGAATATCACAAGCAGCATGGAGCAGTAGGATAATCCACATGTCATCACATCTGTTCCACCCAATTACACACCACGTGCAGCTTGCCTGAACGCCCACCACGGCTGTGGTTACAGCTCTTGTATAAAATGTTGCCCATACTTAAACACAGACAAGTTCAGGAAGCAGTGGGAATAGAAATTTTACTGGTGTGGCCACGGAAAAATCTGTAAATACTTAAGGTGTGTGGAGGAATATCTGAAGGACACACAGAGATCAGCTATCTGACCCCATAAATTGCATGACATTTGATATGTCAGTAGAAGCATTTTTTAAAAATATAGCCCTTAGAGAATACGTAGACTTAAGCATGTCATACTTATTTTGTAACTAGTACATAATCCTTTAAGGTCATCCATATCACCTGAATTGCACTAATTTTCAGTTATGAAATGATTCTTAATCATACAAATGCAGTTCTTTAGTGATAATGTTTTTTCACTGTGAGTTACTTTGCAGTTTTAGTATGACATCATATATTCCAGTCCTAAGAGAAAATAGACCATGCCTTTTTTCTTTCCTTTTTTAATGTGGATAGGAGATGTCTAAGGTCAGGTCCTCTAAGGAGAGTTTGGCCTTTAATGTTTTTTGTTTCAGACTCTGATTCCAATTATAGTTGCAGTTCCACCCAACTTGAGTATTTTTTTGTAAAACAAAGTTATGGGCTAAATTAATTTCTGGTTTGAATCAGTGGACATGTATCGGGATAAATCTGGCTCAGTGAAATAATGATGGCAAAGAAGCTGAGCTACATGATTTACTATACTAAATACAAAAGCTGGATCTAACCGTTTCTCTCAATACTTTTTCTAGAAATGTGAAACTAATCGGGTTTTTTTCAGAAATGTGAAAGTAAGGAAACAAACAAGAGGACCTGTCTGGCAGAAGAAATAAAGCTCTATCAGAGATGTCACATGCTGAATGCTGGGTGATTTTCATATTCTTCATATCTGTTTTTTCTTTTTGAAATACATGTAGACTATTATTGTCTCTACCTCGATCCACAGCAGTTATGTTAAATTATCCATATTTCTAATTAGCAACATAAATAATTAAGCAACAACACATGACAAGAAAATTACATTTTGAGCTACTGATGACATGCCTTTGGTAGTGTTGGCAGAAGTATATTATTGTGAAATGGAATTTAAAGTTGAAAAAACCCAGTGAGAAGAACCGGAGAGAGTACAGTGTGTTCAATGCCAGGTAATGCTGCCGCAAGTGTGAATTTCCTGACAGCCAGTCACAAAGTCTCTGCTCCCATCAAGCAGGCGCTTGCTGCTGTCTAACACTGCAGAACCTGCTGAGCCCGCAGCTGCACCGCAGGCAACCTGCATTCACACAACAGGAATGAGCAGTCAGGGACAAATCCTGCGCACATTCAGCTCCTTCTATAGGAAGCAAGACATGATCATTTATGTGACTATCACAGTTCTACTGGAAGCAAGGTGGGTATTAAAATCCCAAGGTGACAGAGAACAGTTCATGATGATTTTGTAGTTGTAAAGTTTCAGAGAAGGAAGGCGTTTGAGAATTTAGGAACTATTCTAGCTCACTAGCAGTGAGTATAGGCAGGTAAGAGCCACAGAATGCCAATAAAGTCTTAAGAAGGAAGCAATGCTTGCATGACGACTGATGACCATTAGGATCAGAAGGGCTGTCTGTGCCATGTAGTCCAATTTCCAGATGCTGGAGGCAACCATGCCATGTAACCCTGTTCATATACTTACCAAACTGCATCTTAAAATCACTGAAGCCCTCTGCTTTCCTTGTTTTTATACGGAGTAGTTTCTATTTTCATCTTCAGCAAGGTGACACTAGAGAGGTTGTAAGCACATATACATATATACACACATATATAAATTACTCCTTTGTTGCCTGCTCAGACCCATAGAACGAATTCCTGTTTAGGGTGTGATTACAGACCAAGCTGAACGAAGGCTAATGGATATGGGGCAGATGAGAGAGAGACTTTTTAAGTAAATACTGCATCAGTTTCTCATTACATTGTTACAGTTATACCATATCCATGGATAACTGGGTATACTGGCTGCACTGTGGGTCACTACGAAGCCTGTCATTGGACATTACCACACAGACATACTGCTTGCCCCAGAGAGCTCAAAATCTAGAAGAGTGCATAATATCTGAAAGAGATGCAGAGCAAGTGTTGGTTTCAGAAAGTTCTGTTCTGTTTTAAGCCACAAGGCCACATTGTAAATAAACAGTGAGGATAAGGCCATCATTACAGGAGTAAAAGTGTATAGAATTGGGTGTTGTCATGACCTTACATAGCATGCCCACACTCCTCCCCTTCCCCCCCGCACCCCCCAAAAAAAAGCCTTTTAACAAACAAGAGAGTAGGCACTGCATCTACTTGTCAGCAGAGACGTGGACAATTACCCGCGGTATGGTAGTCCTGCTT